>JACCGJ010001889.1:0-84232 GCA_013407085.1 Atriophallophorus winterbourni | reverse complement strand
CTGTAAAGACAAAGATGATGGTATACAGCGCGTGCGTACTAAATGCTTTACTGTACGGCAGTGAAACCTGGACCACCCACGCGAGACACGAACGGAAGCTGAATGCTTTCCATCTACGAAGCAGCCGTCGTATCTTGAACATGTCGTGGATGGACAGAGTGACTAATGCTGAAGTGCTTTCAAAAGCTGGTCTACAGAGCATGTTCACTCTATTGCGACAGCGCCGCCTGCGTGGCTTGGTCATGTCTATAGAATGGAAAATGGTCGTATTCCGAAAGATCTACTCTAGGTGAGTTGCAACTAGGAAGTCTACCATTGGGCAGACCGCACTTGCGGTACAAAGACGTTTGCAAAAGAGATATGAAAGCTCTTGGCATCGACCCGGCTAGTTGGGAAGAACTTGCTCTTGACCGCTCACATTGGAGGTACTGCGTAAAGCGTCGTCTTCAAGTTGGGGAGGAGCAGATACAGCTATTGTCTGCTGAACGCAGATCACGCCGCCGGCGTGCAACTAACGCAATACACCCGAGTTCTGACTTTCGTTGCCAGCACTGCGGGAGAGATTGTTCCTCCCGAATCGGACTGTTCAGTCATTCGAAAAGCTGCAAAACTTGAACATTCACGCGATTCTGATGTACATCCATGGTCGACATCGACCGAAGGAGGCCAACAACAATCCACTTTTAACGCTAGTAGCAACCTTGCTACAACTCATTGACAGGTTGAGAAGATCAGAGAGAGGTGAGAATAGAGCATGGGCGCATTGTTTTATGAGGAAAGGTGTTATTTTATCAGCACCCGGGGATTTTTGTATTTAACCCGAGTAGCCTTACCAGGAAACTCTCGGGTTTCACAGAAATTTCGTGTATTGTGTTAATTTGTGATTTGAATGCAGGCATATCGTAACATAAGCGCTCGTTAGGGTAGAACAACCTAGAGGAAATTGAGCGAGTTCGTTAGTGGCTTCGAGAGCAGTGGATGTAGTTTCAGTCGTAGTAAGTAAAGCGGAAACGCCTG
Source organism: Atriophallophorus winterbourni (assembly GCA_013407085.1). Classification (NCBI taxonomy): domain Eukaryota; kingdom Metazoa; phylum Platyhelminthes; class Trematoda; order Plagiorchiida; family Microphallidae; genus Atriophallophorus; species Atriophallophorus winterbourni. The sequence continues at coordinate 83,215 of JACCGJ010001889.1, read as the reverse complement.
GCTTTACCTTGACCATTATGTTCACGATCTGGAAGTTGTATCTGAGTCTCATAACTCGCCTGTTGTTTGTCATCGAAAGGAAACACCAATACTCCATGGTTAGCGTACAAGCGTGGTTGTGAATTGAAAGCTATCAAGAAGTTTGGTTCCGATTGTTGAAGACTTGATTTAGAGTGGTTCAAGAATCGGTTATTGTTAGGTAAAATCTCTTTGTGAGAAGCTTGATGATTTTAAAACGCAATCATATTATGATCAATGATTACTTTCTTTGAGTTTCAAATGTTATAGTCTAAAATGGCTACCCTGATCCTGTTTCTGATTAATGGAAACCCTCCGATTCTCACAAAGAAGCACGTGTTTATTGAATCGACTTTTTTTGAAAATCGCAACCAATAAATTTTCTATTTCAATTCAATTGGTAAAGAGGAATAGTAATTCAAGTCGAATGATTAAGTTTGATCACCGTTGAAGCGTAGTCCGGAAAATCGGTATGAACAAAATCGATCAAGGAAATGTTCAAAGTACTTGAACCAGCAGTACGTTGTGGATCCTTGAGCCACGTCATGAATGCTTGGCCAGCTGAATTTGCCAGCTGGCGTAGGGATCCACCTAAATTATTCAACACAAATGAGACTGTCGGCGTAAGGACCCCTTGAAAGACGTAAAAGTTGTTTGGATTCCGGGAATATTTTGTCCTGTGGAGCATTGAAAAACCTCAGTGCAAATTTACAATGAGAACTAAGAGCACTAGAACATGAAGAAATTCGAGTCCATGTTAGAGAGAAATATAATGAAAATAAACCGTAGATTTGGTAACAAATAAATTTACAAAGGTTATCCGATATGCAGATCACCTTACCATGAAATCTTCGGGCTAAAGATAATGCTTTCATTACTGCTTCTTGACGATACATTAACCATAATAAGTGTTTTGAGTTATGGATGTTATTATTACGGTTATAAAACTAAATAGGAAACCGAGGTTGATAACGATCAATACGGAAATTTTAACTACTTCCATTTAATAAATTGTTCAACAATCCTTCCAACTTGTCAACTGGAGACATTTGGCACACCTGATCAAGGTAAACCGAATGCTATGGAAGCCTGTGTATGATGGATTACTCAAGCAACAGCATCGACGTTCTATTTTTATCTTTTGACAGGCACCCTTACAAAGTGTTGCAAAATACTCCGCATTGGCCCTGCCCAAAAATTCTACTAAAACGCTGTGGAGCATAGTTTCTGATTCTGATTAAAAGCTACCTATTTCAACTGATCTGTATCCACCCTTTATGTTAACTAAACGTTTAAATCTGGGGTCGGTACCCGCACTTACAGGTCAATTAGATGTGAATAGAGAGTTGTTCGGTTGGTGTTCCACGAGCTTGTTGTCTTTGTACTTTTCGTCATCAAACTATATGAGATCATCAGCAAATCTTTGTTCGAAATCAGTTGTATGTGGTATTCGTAGGTTTTTACAGGGTCCGCCATCAATCCCGGCGGTTAATCATACTCAAACATCATACCAATTATAAGTCACTTCGAAAGACGTTTTGCAAATGATGTCATCCAGCTTGGTGACGAAAGGTCCAACAACGGCGAACATCAACCGAAAAACATCCACATCTTAAGCTACGTATAATCTTCTCTATTGCCATAAATATAGAATATTCCACCTTATTTTTCATTCTATCGTTTACAAGTTTCTGCGTTATTAGAGACTGAATCAACACTATTCGATCGATCAAGTTCTATTAAAACGCAACTAAGCTGTCTCGTAAATCAAGCTCAGGAAAATACGAATTGTGTTTGAAAAATATTCTGCAATCTAAATCAATATTTTACGTTATCAAGTAAGCAATGTATTCACATCATTCTAGTTGTCTACATCCGAAAATTTGGCAATATCAAATAAAGTACGAATTTCGTTAATTTATTACACAACATGTCTTTTCTTACTGAAAATCATCTTTAGCAGCTATCATCTGTCAATGATTCCACGAGATACTAATGTCCATGAAAATTACTTTAAAAAATTCATCTCTAAATTTTATATTTATCATAATTTATATCAATTTATTACTTGCACGCAGCAAAAGTTTTGGGGAATATTTATTGTCAAAAAATGGACTGTAATGCGATTTAATGGCTTTTTATCCTTGATGAAATGGGAAAGTTGACCGAATATTAATACCTGTTTCTGGCAAGTCAATGGAACTTGATTTTAACCGTCATGCACTACTTTTAGTATATGAGAGATTTGTCTTAATACCGTCCACATAGAACGTTCAACGAGTCTCGTGCAACAGTGGCGTCAAACTCAAACTGTTTACTATCCATACAGTGTTTTATGACCCACTGAAGCTGGTTTCACTGGCTCAGTCTGACGAAGATAGATAGACCAAACTGGTTAGTGTAATAAGCTGCAGGAGAGATAAAAATTGCTCGGTCATAACCGTTGCAGAACTTAATAGAATAACGAATACACCCTTCTATTAATTAAGGGAATTATTTGTTTGGCTCCGGTCTCCGAATGCGCAGTCACATGGCCATACACGAAATAACGCACTGCCGCCTCAACTGCTTCTACTGTTCGATTCGCATTTGTTTCCTTGAATACCTTCACAGAGAAGAAATTGAGATATCACCCAGTGAATTGACTTTTAAACAAAAAATTCGATATCCAGTAACCACTCGTTGAGACCATTTACGCGAAACCAGCTTATCCGAAAAATTCTGTTCATACATATGCAATTTTATTGTACCGCTACTTGCGGTCAACATCGACCGAAGGAGGCATACACACAGCAATGAATATATGCGAAACTAGAAACTTCTTACCCGTAATGCTCGTCGAGATATCGAATCATTTCTGAAGGACTATCGGTATTTGGCCACAGAGAAACCATTCGCGAAACCGGCCAGAACACGGTGTTGTTTTGCGTCATTTGACAGGAAAAAAACAATACCTGTTTTCCAGCTGACCATACATCTTGTAGGCTTGGCACTGCATTGGTGCAGGGATAAAGAAATGGGCGTAAAACCTACAAAACAAACCGAAGACATGTTGTCATGGTTATCATAGTATGGCGTGATTAAATTTGTGCATGGAAATGTGACTGTGAATGAGATATTTGAGCACACATATGGTGCCCTCGGCACAAGACAATATTTAGCACCAGTTATGAACTACAACTTGGAGGAAGGTAGCCAAATTAACAATATTATCTCATACCTAACCTGTTTTTGGTTTAATCTCGACTTATTTGAGGCTGTATAACACACATCTTCGTGGCAAAGAAAGTTACGTGTGGACTTTAAAAGGAAGAATAGTATTGGTGACCTTTTCATTATGATATGCTTGAAAAAACATTTCGTGAATAAATACTATAATTTCACCCATCTTCCTTGAGCGAACGCCCTTGGCTAACACATGGTATAGGTGTAAAATGGCCTGTTATAACTGTACGCTGTGTTCCATTATTTCTATAGCATGAAAATTATTGAAGTGATTACAACTCTCCCTACTCCAATAATCAATTGACTGCCTTGTATAGAGTATGTCTCAGCCAAGAATTTCACCATAATTGAATCTTGAATCGATTTGTTTATATCTGCAACTCAGATTATTCCGCACCATAACTACAGACATTAATTTGTCATTATTGTGTAGGAATCCAGGTTAACAACAAAAGCACGCGATCTATTCAGGCCATAAGCAACTTGTTCGGCAATGTAGTGCTCGCACAGTTCTTGCTCAGTAGGGTTAGCCAATTCACTTCCTGTTTTGAACGTGCAAGGTTCCATGTACCGACCTCAAAGATTGTAGCTGTTACATAAAACATAAGCAACATGTATCCTAGACCAGGAATAGGCCCGGTGAATCGCTTCATTTGTGCCCAAGACAACAGAAGGTGTGAACCTGGTTATGTGTCAAACAATTTACGACAATCCAGCCGAAGGTTGTCAGGAACAGACTTTCCATCTGTGCAATCGATTCTGTGAATTGTGGTTCTCCATACAATATTAGAATAATGAGACCACGGTTGAATAAATAGTGATTTCGTTGTGGTTAAATGAAAACACTGGAGATTGTAACTAAGCCTTTCCTCTGTAGTGTCAATTGAACATACTAAGCTATAAGGTGTAAGGATACATAATAAGTTAGTTTTCTGTCGAATTCAATCGAAGCTCATTCGAGTGCTTATTGCATAAGCTTGTGGCATTTCCTATTCGGATTCACTCTCGAGATGTCACGTTCTCAATTAGAAACAGCTGAGATAATGAAACCAATCGTGGCGGCTTGACCACATTTTCATAACTGCACTATGTGACTTATCGAAGTGAAAGCATGAAATGAATATTGTAATTAAAACGAATTTACAATATTATATTCCAATACGTACATTTAAAACTGATAGTTCGAAGTCCTCGGTGTGTTTTTCAGTTTCAAACTCGTAACAATGGTTGCAATCGATTAGCAATACTTCCTTGGGGTAAGTTCTCAAAAACTCTACAATGCTTTGTAATTCATCAGCAATAGGGGTGGCATATTGTCCGTGGACTAAAATGAACTCATCGGAACCTGACTCGTTCACGCGTACGGCGACACGCAAATCAAAATAACGAATTCCGACACGAAGTTGTTCCGCCATATCAACATCTTGCGTCACCGACCATGGGTACAACAAGGAACTGGCAACACTATCCGGGAGGTACTTGATCCAATCATATACATCTCCATCAGGAGATGGTTTCGAGTCTTTCGTTATGCGGGAGCTGAACGAGTTGTGACTACCTATCGAGAGAATGGAAATTGTTCATCGATACAGGTGTTATTGCACAAAATAGGGAAACGAACAAACTCAATAATTTCGACCGTTAGAAGGCTAGCAAGCAAACATTAAAAGGGACATCATCTTTCCTGTCTAAGAAGTGCCTTTTGGATAAATCATCTCAACTTATATGGCGTTAGATTAGGTTAATCATGACTTTACATGCTACATTGAATCATTCCCTACATGATCAAAGCCCACGGATCTTAATCAAGCTACCTTTGTTTATCGAGAACACGGAAGAAAACAGAATGAGAGATGAAAGCAGAATAGAAATTAAGAATTTTAAACTGATTTAACCTGTTGCTCACCCCCAGCATTTACAGTGCACAGTCAGTTTCTGGTTTTTGGTATTACAAGGTGTAGACAGTAAGATTGAGTTCAGTAAGCCTCGCAACAGTGATAATGTAGTAAACAATGCTATACTTGAATGCCACTGTTTAAAAGGGTTCTTACAAAGCACCAAGACACTCAAATACAGTATCAAACAGTGATTCTTGGTCGAGCGCGCAAGGCGCTTAAAATTGGCCCATATATATTTCTGTTAATTGTTCCTGTACTTACACACCACTACCGGTTTCTGGCTGTTTGCCATCATCAGGTGGACGCACTAAGATAAGGTTCAGTGAGCCTTGAAACAGTGGATAAGTGGTAAACAAAGTTATACTTGAATGCCACCAATAATCACTATATGAGTCTTTTTCATCATTCACATCGCCAATGGCAATCATTTAACCAAACTCGCTCAACAAATATATAATTATCTAAATTGAATCGAAAAACAAGAGTATGATGGCCAACAAATTGTCACTTTGGGCGACACCGAGTGAGATGAATGACCGATCAAAGAATTTAACCAACCTTGAAGTTATGTAACTGAGACACTGCTAATCATGTGGCGCACGCATTAGTGGCAAGCAGCATTCTAACACCTGAACCGAAAATCCGGTTTTTAATGAAAATGTTCGTTGCTTACGCCAGTGGTACAAATTAAGTTCGAATAAAGGTACAATAGAGATGGGTATTTATCTTAAGTGTGTGCTATAACATTAAGTTGGGTCGCAGAAAAGTGATATTAACCCCTTTATTTCTTCCTGTGATCCAGTCTAGGAAGATAATGAAGATGGTTGGCAACAACACGCAACCTCGACTAATTCCGACCTTCACGGTTGAAGGGTTTGCCAGCTTCTCGTTGTGAAATATCATACATAATCAATCTTAGTAATTCTGTCGGGTGATACTGATTACTTTTTAAAGTATTCTATGGAGTATAATTAATTTTAAGGTAATATCATGTCGACATTTTGGAGGATTTCTTGAGTTAAGCGTAGGTCACGCACAGCGGCGACTGCAATTTTGTTGATCGTTAAACGATGGCGTGTAGAACAGTGATGTGGTCAGCGTATTGTATCGCTTACGCTCCCAATTAATTTGGAGAAGAGCGTGTAACATCCGTATTGAGAGTTTCTGAATTATTAGCATATCGCTTAGACATTCAAAAATATTATGCCCTTAATAATTTTGTTCTTAAATGGTGGACTGCTGCATATACGGTGAAGCTCTTCTGCTGGCGTCTTATTGTGGGCTGCTATGAAAGTTAACCACTTCAAAAACGATCTCAAACTGCTTAACTCTATTTATTCTTTCCCTTTGTCTCTTTATATCTTTTACTCATTCACATTTTTGACTAATTCATTTGGGTTGAAGCTTTTTCCTTGACAATCTTTTAGTGTGATCGTAGACTTTCTTCACTTTAATCTGTTTATTACTTTTGCCCCATGGAAATTGAACATACGTGTTGAAGGTCAAATATTTAAACTGTTCAAATTATAGGCATAGTGTGGAGCATTATCTTTTGGTTTTGGAGAAATAGATGGTGCTTTCGCATGGTGAAAAACGAGTACGCGGATAACAAACAACGCCCTCGAAAACCTGAGAAACTCATTTTGCGTTTAACAATGTGAAAGAGATTACTAACCGTGAATTGGAGACTGAAAAGTCATGTGATACGGTGTGAATAATGAAAAATGAGGTCGAAATCAAAACAAAGAGGCCAACGAATGTCACCGCAATGTATCTCGAATTTAATCGATATTGCATAATAGTAAAAGCAAAACAACCGAGCATATGAAGTAAACTCAAAATGGTTCACCTGACATAAGTAAAACAAAGTGAGCCTTAGAAACTGCATTAAATCGTTAAGAAAAAGATGTATCACAATATCAATTTAAACACAAGTAACAAATTCAGGGTGAAAATCTAATAAATGATTAATATGGCAACAAAAACGAATGAGAATGAAAATTTCAATTTTACCTGGTATCGCGAGTGTGTTTAATGGTTGAGATGTTATACTATCAGGTAGTAATGACATCCATTGGCACAAATCGTCTTTAGACAAAAGATCCTGAAATTGTTCAAAATATTGTCAAACATATGATAACCAGTAAAGTTTGATGACGGGAGTACAAATAATTCAAAGCTAAATAAGACAATGAAACGTGTAAAACATGAAAGCGAATGCGCTTAAACCAAAAAAATATATTACAAATTGTAGCCGGTTATATTTATGAAATGATCAGATATTGTGTAACTCGGATTGTTTAAAACACCATGGATTTATCATGATTTCAAGAATGCATTTTATTACTTATTACCCAGATATTGCTATTGCTTTTGGTTTGAATGTTTATCAACTATGATTACCAATCGCATAGCTGCAGTTCATTTGTTTTTACTGCCAAAGCTCAAGTCAGTCCGTCTGTATTACTGTGATATCCACCTCAAACAATATATATATATATATATATATACGTGAATCAAGAATAGAGAATGTGTAGAATTTTATTGTAGTAAATCATAAAAGTCTGACGTGAGAGTTGGATTCAAACGTGTTTTCTGATTTATCGTTTCTGTTGCGTTTTGTATTTCTATAAAATTGTTTCATTTTTCCATCATACACAAGCAAACAGAGAAGCTGATTATGTATTTTACACATTTAAATAAAAACTAAGATAGCAATTGTAGATGAGCAACTGGATGAATGAAGAAATTTGATACAGAGGAACACATTTTCAGGGCAAACTCGTTGTGATGTTTTCAGTCACTATGATTGCTGAAATCAACATAAGCTTCGAAACTGTCATCTTGTCTGTGATTGGACAGATATAATTGGATAATTGTATGAAGATTACAGCGTATCCTCAAGTATGATGCATTACTGGTAGCGATTAAATAGGGAAGGTTTTACATGTAATAAGGAGATACAGTATAATTGCTCGATTACGAGACGGAAATGCGATTGTGGTTAACATGCTCACATTTCTGCATATAAATGTGTTGACTAAAATGACTGCTGACACGATTTTTTCGAAACCAGCAATCATTATTCTGAGGTAGCGTGATAATGCTGTAATGCATATGAGATCATTACCGGCATCTATATTGAATAAATGTCTGTTCAGAATCACTCGTTGCATCACAAATAGAATTTTCTGCGAACAATATGAAGACTAAGTCTTGTTCAAGCGAAAGATTCCGATACATATTGCTGACATAACTTGGATAAGGTCTGGTCAGGAGCTGATGTTGTCTTACGTAATTACATAAGGTTTTAAAAATGGAAGATGGATGTCTTTTATCTCTGGGTCTAGAAAAGATTATTTTGCAAGTGTACGACAATAAAGATGTGAGCTTTAGTTAAACTGAATGTAAATTGTACAGAAAAACAATGCAATGGTTTTGATAAGTAATGCCTTTTACTTTTGGAAATGTAAGCCATATGCTAGCAACATACAAGAAACTATAGCACCTTTGCACGATCGAATAAACAATATATTTCTTGAATGAATAGTGAATATATATAGCATTGCCTGATTCTGAATTTTTCTTCATGAACATTATGATATGATTAGAAGAATTATTATTTATTTGAGTTGTGTCACATCTTTGTGAGATGTTTGTTTAAAATTTCACATATTTGCATGAATCTTACTGCATTTTTCTTCTCAAAGCATTCTTACAAAAGCAGCATGTGGACTAAGATACTGTCCGGTTGCCTAGGATTGGGCAGATATGAGGAAAAAAATAAAAATAGAAATGGTAGTCATATTATGCCGTGTTTCAAAATCCAGCTCACTACTTGTGACGAATCAATTTAGCACGGTGTTAGCTGCACAGCATAGAAGTACTGCACGATCGCACATCCGTGCATGATTAATCATGAGTAATTTCAGACCCCTTTTGCCTATGGGAGAAAAATTATGTGGACACTCTCCTCATTGTTTTGTTTTGAAATCGGTGCAGAATTATTGACCCCTTGTTCGAGCATCTCCACTAAATGATTCATGGTTGACTTCTATTGACCAGGCAAGCTCTGATATTAAAGGGCCACCAATAAACCACTGAGAGGGTTCGGTTCTCAACATCTCTACAGATACTTACCCAACGCTCTTTTAAAAAGCTGCTCTGACGGAAGAGATGAAAGCTTTTTTAATTGCAAGTTTCAGATGTATATCACTCTCATTAATAACATGCTCCTGTTATTTATGTTCCATCTGCTAAGCTTTTATAAAATATACTCATTTCCACTGATCCTTGACTCGCATACTATTCCGAAGATCCGAAAAACTTCATCACTGTTTTCGCCGAAAGCAATATGGCGAGTAATCAGTCAATCAGACCGTTCGGTTCAAAGTTATAACGCGTGAAGATTTAGCAAGCTAAGTCTATACCATGTTTGCAAAGTTGAGCACACTATACTCCATCTTTGTGAGCTCTTCAATAAATTCTGTCTGTTTTTAGATTATGGTTACTACAGGAGTAGCTCATATTTTAAAAGTTGGCGAACAAGTGTGGAAACATTCGGGGGGCAATGGACACAAATAAATAGTTTCATTTGTCTCCGTCTTTTGACACCCCCTGCAACAGAAACTACTACTGTGAGCCTGCGTTTATGCAAGAGAATAAATAAATTCAACAAAAAATAAAGGTTTTGAAGGTTCTTATAACATTGTGACATGCGGTTTTACAATTTATCAATCAGCGACCTCCAAAATGCGACAATCAGTTGTAATACAGTAAATGAGAAGACCTAAATTTATATGTATAAATTTTTGGCCCATGGTAAACTAAATTACTAGGTCAGTATTTCGAGTGAGATATTGAATGAAAGTTACTTACCGCTCTAATAATCGTGGTTAATTCCAAGACTGTACGTTAAAGAAGTTAAAAGAAATAATTTGAAAACCTTCATATATATTAAAAATGAGCGATACTTTTAAAAGCGACAAAATCGAGGAATGAAAAAAGAATGATTGAAATATGCACATTCTAATTTACCGACAGTTTGATACTATCTCTCTTGTGATTTGACAAAATAATTTAGATTTTCAAGTTTGAGATAATCATATTCGTCGATAATCAACTAATATTTTTTATCAGTTAACCTGATTGCTAAATAAGGTTCATGCAACAAATTTGAGGTTGTGGCAGACGCTATTACTACAACGTGCTGTGGGAATATCTACAAGCTGCTAGGTTTGTAGATATAAAATAAAACAAATGTTTGCGATGTGATTACTCACAATAAGAATTAGCTGTACAATAAACAGCGTCAAAAGAGGCAAAATATTTTACATATGTATAAATAAAATGAATCAATGGTTTGTTAACAGTTTGGGAAGAAATAAGGGATTAAGTAACTGTAAAGCAAATAATCAGTTCATGTGTTTCAATATTGCCACGCTATAATTATCGTGATTTTCGCACGAGCGAAACATTTTGAGAAGTGAATTTCCTCTCTGAGAATTATGCAGCGGTGGATGTCACTAGTCACATTTTTAGATTCACAACCAACCAGATTGTAGAAATAATGTTTTCAAGTTGCATGCTCGGTTTGAGATACTGATTTGGTTATTTGATAGAATGAATTTAGGAATTTTAAAGGTCAACAAACTTACAGTGGTATCGATAAACAACATACAGCGAGAATTTTAGTCAAGAGCCCACGATTGTATACTGATTTATATCTTCCAACAATGTGATAGATATCGACATATGCTATGATTAGCATTACAATCATCAAGTTCCTCAATTTTATAATTGACTAAACATCGACACTGACATTTGCAAACGCAAAAATTTTATTAAACAAATTTCTGATGAAATTCAAAGTGGTATGAACACTTTCAATGATTCACCTCGTCATTTGCTATATCATAAAAATTATCTTAACAAATTCGTAGTCGCTATGGCAGTCAATGTCACAAAAATACCTTCACCACATCTATTGAAATTCCAGGGTTGAAAAAGTATAAAGTAGTTTATATTGAACTTAGAAAGAACTTCTAGAAGTGGTCATTAGCATTTGGTTTTTATCGCGCAAACTTGACGCTTGGCATTGTGCCGTTTTCATGCATTATCTATGGACACTGCGATCAGAGATCTGCATGGGATTGAATTATTTTAAGAATAGCAGACTAGTTGTGTTTTCAAGCGACTGTTGGATGTGGTTTTCACGACCAATATGTTTAATCACGTGCCCATACTAATTTTCATGGGTTTTTTTCAATCTGAAACATCAACATTGAATAGTGTTGCATAATATAACATGAAGTCTATTCAAGCGTATGTTGCACAATTGGAACTAACTATCTAAATTACTGTCACCACTACCGCATGTACAGATCTCAAAACACTTGTTAGATATTAATCAAAACATTGAAAAATCAAATAACAGAGTCCTGTTGTGATTTCGTTCTCTTACCGTGCAGACAAATGCAACCAATGTTTCTTCACGGAGCTCAAGCGGGATACTATCTATTTCACTTTTGTGTTAGAGATATATTCAAATGGTTTTAATCAATTCTATCATTAAAATCAGAGAAGAATCGTTAAGCACATTTTCACCATAAGCATTAAAAATCTTTACTATCCACGACTGGTTTTGTGGTGTTAGCAATTATCAGTTGGGGTTAGAACGATCAGGTACTACATGACTTGAAACAGTGAGGAAATATTAAATACGTGGTGCGTGCGAGGCAATGTTGCGTAAGGATGGTACAACTTAACTGGTAATTGCATATGCTTAAACAACTGTGAATGTTTTCATAGTTATGATCATGAAGAAATGTATTTAATTCCATACATTTCCATTACAAGCAAATACTGCCAATTTCGTACCGCATTCAGACATTCTATAAGGACAGTAGATCAGAACATGAATGCTATGAAAAATTGAAGAAGTTGCTTCTTGGCAACTATTATTTAACGGTGGCTATAACATATTATTCAGTTACATGTCGCGAAACAAATGCAGATTGGTCTAACACAAGATGATGAACGAAAAATGCAAATTTACATGCATTTCAATCACACTTTGAAAACTATTCTTTTCGTGCTGTTTCAACTCATCAAGTAGGACGAGTATGTTCAGAATACGAGGCCTAGAAGCATTGAATGGAAAATGAAATTAACTGTCATGTCATCCACTGTTGTGTATGGTCGGTAATGCCAAACCTTTTAATTTAATGTTCTTATCCTTGTCATGCTGTTTGCCGTCAATGCAGCCATTGCTGCTTACTGCAGCGAACACATCTAGCCGGTAATTGACTGTTTTGCGTCGGCATGCAAAGAGCTTGGGCTGAAAATCAACATGAGTAAGATCTGAGTCCTTGGTTTACGGGTTTGTATCATCTCTAATCATCACTGTTAAAACTGTCGGCATGGACCATTACATCATTTCACATATCATTATTTACCATTGCCGATAATCTATCCCTTGACACACAAATTAATGAGCAGATTGGCACCGCAGCTGTAATTCGGCCCAGATTGTACTCTCTGTCTGAGGCAACCGCTAGTTGATTGTAAGGACAAACATGATGGTATACAGCGCCTGCGAACGAAATGTTTTTCTGTACGGCAGTGAAACCAAGACCATCCATGCCAGAGACGAACGAAACTGAATTCTTTCCATCTACAAAGCATTGGTTGTATCTTGAATCTATCGTGGATGGATAAAGTTACTTACAAAATCAAGAATTGGGAGAATGTTCAGAATACTACGACAGCGCCCACTACGACAACTTAGTTACGTCTTAATTGTGAAAAGTGTTCGTATTCTGGAAAATCAATTCTATGAAGCGTTGCGTTCATGAAGTCAATCATTGAGAAACTCGTACTTGCCATACAAAAATGTGTGTGGAAAGATAAGAAAACGTTTGCCATTGACGCAACGACTTGTGGAGTACTTGCTCTTGACCGCTTACTTTGGAGGCATTGTGTAAAGCGTCGTCTGTAAGCTGAGGAGAACAAGATTCTGTTCTTCATGAAAGAACGCAGATGACGCCGCTGGTATGCAACTGACGCCGATCAACCAAATTCTGCAAATCTCCGCGAGCGCAGCGTGAGAAGTTCTTCGTCCTAATTGTACATTCATCCAAGCAGTTGTGTATCATGTAAAAATCATCCGATTGTTATGTGATACTTTTTTATAAATTCGAGAATTAAATATCTGGGTACTGGGTCCTGACGATTTGATTTTATGTGTTTGCCTTTTTTCAGCTAACTTTCGTTGCATAAACTATTTGATATGGATTGTATTTTGAAGTTCTGTAAACATTTTGAGAATGAAATAACATTTTTGGGTTAACGCTCTTAAATGAGCCAATCACAGTATTAGGATATATGGAAACGATAATTTCTTACTACCATTAAATAGTGCAGTGTTTTATCTCTAGTCAAATGCTTTCTTTTTTTGCGTATTTACTGACAGACATTCAGTAAAATCAAATATGTAAAATGCTCGAATTAAGATAGAGATTGAAATGTTGTCGGAAGATGCTGTTACTATTAGGAAATCAGGCGAGAATGGATTTCGATAAGTTAAGCTACATAAAGATCAGTGTTTTTAATGCTTTTTCAACGACAGTTCCCCAAACTTGTTTATAGTTCTAACAGAAGCAAATATAAAATGAGAAAAAGATTCATATTTTCATTAAGTGCGAAACAATATTTATTTCGCAAATTTAAACAGCATTACGTTTCTAAAATTATATTCAACACATCTCCTGCAAACACAGAACAAATCATCAGTAAATAATTGTCGCAAAATTGCGATGGATAGTAGTGACTTGATCAGTCTTATGTTTTGTATAATCTTAATTTGTTAATTTTTTACTTAAAAATAACCGTTTCATTTCGACTACTATAGTGATCTAGTGATCTATCGATTTGTTTTTATCGTTAGCACACACAGTTCATTGATTTTCTGTACGTTAACTCAGTCAACAACAATCATCTGTTGAATTCCTTTTGTACATCCTCGACACACTCTTTCGCAATTGTCTACGCGCGGTCTCCGTTCTTAAGTGATATTCTAGGAGACAAAATTGTATGTTGAAATGAATGAAACCCACGCAGTCTCGCGATCCATTACTTACCATCCGCTACAGGATAACAACTTTCATGAAATCGCAAGAACAAGTTGCCATAGTTTGGGGATTCAACAGCGCGAGATTAATTACTTCGAGTCCATTTTAGTATGGAGAAGATAGGGATTTAATATGCAGGAAATTCATCATTATTGGTAGAAAAAATAGGTGAATTTATATCAAAAAGCAACAAAATATAAATGTTGTTTTTAGCAACATTGCGGATATTTTGTGAGAATATAAATTAGAAACACAATAATGTTCAAATTACTGATAGTAAGAACGACATGCTACGATAGAAGTTTAACGTGATTGAAGAATTTCAGATATTTTATTGATAGCATTTTAATCAAAACAAAATCAAGGTTACTCAAAGCAATTCTTAAGACCTTCAGTGCCGCGTTCAATAATGGTAACTTGGACTGTCAAACAAATGTATTATTAGTACAGTAGTTAATTATAAAAATATATATAAGCTGGTATTCTGAAAAATATTCAACGTGATAGTATTACCCAAAACTGTTCAGAAATTTTTATTCACAAGCTAGTTTTACATTCCAGATTACTCTCCAAGCGGAGGTGATAAGTGGGGTACCTCAAGGGTCTGTTCTAGGTCCGCTGCTCTTTCTGATTTTTATGGATGACTCGTCGCATATCTTAGAACTGACTTGCGCGGTACGTTCAATTTGGTTGTATTTTCCACGCTTCGATAAAATATTACGAATAATCATTATTCCTTGAAATTGTAGTAAAATAGAATCACTATTTTACTATATTCTCCATATTTTTGCTGACTTATTACGCTAGCGATAAAATCAGCTTGTATTTTTGGTAACTTCATTGCTCATACTATTATCTGTCAGATATGAGTACTAGAAATTCATGCCTCAATGTCAAATGTGGCAAAATGGTGGCAAAAGGAATTGAGTGCACAGCATGCAAGCTTTGGGCTCATCCTAGCTGCTCAGGTATACATAAATCTCACTATGGGATTTATGCGAAGTACCGCTGGTTGCAGTGGTACTGTAGCGGCTGTCATCAGGCTGCCACAGACGCCGCTTGTTTAAGGCCAAGGAATAGTCGGACGTTGCCTTGCTCGTCAGATTCTATACCTGCCCCAACGTTTGCATCTGTTGTGAGGGCTAGTGTAAGTTCTGATACAATGGCTGGCACTGGCATAGCTGACAAATCTAGCCAGCTACGACGTCCTATCAAGCAGGCTACCTCTTCTAAGGTGGTCAAATCTAAAAAGCGTGCTACCAAGAACGCCAAAAAACTGCATCCTTACAGGACGCAAACATAATTGGCCAGTTATCTCGTTCTCCAATGCGAGCTTCTACTAGCAGGGTGGTTACTGTAGCAGAGATTCCGAAGAGGCGTAGGAAGGCGAATAAAGCTACTACCCAACGGAAGCAACATGAAAATGTTGCCGGATCACCCGCACTGGATCACATTATCCAGGAATTGAATGATTTGCGCAAGCAATTCGATACACTGCGTGGCACCCCTGCTCCAAAACCTAGAACACGAAATGTACTGGTTTTTAATCGAGCAGAGCCATTTATCAAGGAATCGAAGTCTAGAAAAGATTCAGATCGCTGATGTATCAGCGATCTTATCCGGATTGTAGGTCTGAGGCCTTCCACTCCTACAATGCGAATTCACCGTGTTGGAAAATGGAAGATGGATAATCGCCCTAGGCCAATCCTGGTAGAATTCAAATACCAGGCGGATCGGGACGCTTTACTATCTAAGGCTGACCACATCGCCGAAGCAACTCTAGACAAACTGCAGGTTAAGCCGGACAACCCTCCCTCCCGGATAAGACAATACTCTTCCGCTTCAAATGGGAGGGATCAAATTGTAAATACCTCTAATAACGACAAGCGGGGTTTTACAAAGCTAATAGATTCTCGTTCCGAAGTAACGTCCAATCGAGGGCGCCGTTCATCCGAAAAGGATGGGGCTTCGTCAGCTGCAGAAATCTTGGAAGCGTCCGAGGATGAGGTCTGTGGTCGTATTATTATCCCTGTAATTCCACAGCTCGTGGTTAGCAACCTGCAGTGTACAGCTGGTGTTCAGGCCGCACCAGGTGACTCGGCTATCGCAAGCAGCACGCCAAAAAACGTGCTGACTTCTCGGGTACTCCGCCCGAGAATCACACAAGACTAATTGGGAATAGATTACGTGACACTGCCGCCACAGTGCTACTCGGGAATGCATGTAGCATCCGAAACAAATGGTCTGAACTCTCCATCCTTGCACATGAGTTGAGACCGCATGTAATTGCACTGACAGAAACCTGGCTCTCTGCATCTGATGACATTCCCGATATAGTTGGTAACAGCTATTCCGTGATCAGGTGTGATAGACCGGGTGCATTACAAGGTGGCGGTGTTGCTATTCTTCTCAGGTTAGGCCTCCGTACCTCAGAGTTAAACGTTAGGCTTGGCACGCACAATGTGCAACTTAGCTCCTGTCTCATTCACTCCTATAAGCAATCTACGGTAATAGCGTGCGTTTATTTGAGTCCCCATTCAGGAGTACAGGATATGTATAACTTGCTTGAGAATTTGAGTTCACTACGTGCGCTTGGGTCTCAGGTTCTTATGGTGGGTGATTTTAATCTACCACACATATCTTGGCCTAATCAGAGCTGCCAAGCTGATAAGATGTCTGAGGACTTCATAGAATGGACCCACAGACATGCTATGAGCCAACATGTAACTGAGCCTACAAGGTTCCGTCATGGCTGTGAACCTTCGGTCCTGGATCTTGTTATATCTTCGAATGAGCAAATGGTTCGACAGGTGAAATATCTTTCCCCACTAGGGAAAAGTGATCACATCATGATTAGCTTCCAGCTACTTCTCAGGTATGACAAACCGCCTCCGAAACTAAAGCGCAACTTCAATAGGGTAGACTGGAGTGTTGTCTCAGAAGAAGCAGATCAGATCTTGTCACAATCTTCTGGTGATGATATGGCAGCAAACTGGCAGCTTATTCACCATTGTCTGTCCACACTGCAAGACAGATTTGCTCCGTTGGTGCACGTCAAAAGACGCAACAAGCCACAGTGGTGGACACCATCGATGCGCCGTGGTATTAAAATCCGGGACCGTGCCTGGAAGAACTTACAAAGCTTCTCAGACACAATGGGCCTGGACAAGGTATAAACTACTTAGAAATAAGGCTGTGGGAAGCCAACGTAAGGCAAAACGTGAATTTGAGGCACGACTGGCATGTAATATAAGACAGTGCCCAAAGCGTTTCTATAGCTATGCACAATCCAAAGGCAAAACTCGCGATTGCATAGGCAACCTTCAACTGGACAATGGATCTCAACTAGATTCAGATTCTGAAAAGGCTTCGGCTTTTCTCGAACATTTTCGAGCTGTTCAGAGGCCTGATCGCCAAACTGATCTCCCGAATATGCCAGTGGACATAAGGTCAGATAGCGTTCCTACCCTCGATGAAATAATTTTCACTGATAATGAGGTTAGGCTTGCGCTTGAAGCTACAAATCCACATAAATCTGCGGGCCCGGATGGTATTCACCCTCAAGTTATTAAGAACCTGGCGCCTGTATTAGCACAACCGGTGGGTCGCCTCTTTAACGCATCCTTAAGGTATGGGTATATTCCGAGTGCTTGGAAGCAGGCTGATGTGATTCCTATACATAAAGGTGGCAGTCGATCTTCAGTTTGCAACTACAGACCTGTAAGCCTTACTAGTATCCTTTGCAAAACCCTAGAGAGACTTATTAGGGACAGGATCTGTCGCCACCTTGTCTCTGGTTCGTTGCTAAACTCTGCTCAGCATGGTTTTCTAAAAGGGAAGTCTTGCCTAACGAACCTATTATGTTTTCTTAATGAGGTCACTAGGAGGCTAGATAAAGGCCACCAGGTCGAAGTTCTCTACTTGGACTTCTGTAAAGCCTTTGACTCGGTAAACCACAGGTTGCTTGCAATGAAGATTGGACAAATAGGTATCGATGGCCCTCTAAAGAACTGGATCACAAACTTCTTGAGCAATCGGTATTTTCGCGTTCGCATAGGCAATATGTATTCCGCGAAAGCAGGAGTTGTTAGTGGAGTCCCGCAGGGTTCAGTACTAGGCCCACTACTCTTTCTTATCTTCATCGATGATTTGGCATCCTCGCTTAAGTGTCCCTGCTATATGTTTGCAGACGATGTCAAGTTTATCGGATCGCTGAACGAACAGGATCTTTTTGAGGATATAGAAAAGGTCATCAAGTGGTCTTCCACGTGGGATCTACCAATCAACTTCTCCAAAAGCTATCTTCTGTCCAAAGCTGCAACGAAGCTGCAGGTTGCTGGACCTGATAACATACTGGAGATAACTGGGGTATCAAAAGTCCGGGACTTAGGTATTGCGGTTTCAGCGGACTTTAAATGGGCTGATCAATGTGCAGCTGCTGCACAACGCGCTAGGAACCAGCTCTTTCGCCTCCGATCAGTTTTATCCTGCAGGTCCCCGGAGGTTTTCATCCCATTGTATAAAGCGATAGTGAGACCTCATCTCGAGTATTGCGTTCAAGCTTGGTCTCCTTACTTGGAAAAGGACATTGCCACGCTTGAAGGTGTTCAGCGCCTAGCTACTCGTATGATTAAAGGGCAATCTGGGAAGTCGTATGAACAACGACTGTTGAGTCTAGATCTCTTCTCGCTAAAAAGAAGGCGACTACGTGGGGATCTGATCGAGACCTTTAAAATCGTTAGAGGCTTTAGTTCTATTGATCCGGCTGATATGTATGCTCTTGCGCCAGTGGTGGGTACTCGAGGCCATTCACTGAAACTGGCAAAGCAACATGTCAGGTCTAATGCACGTAAGCACTTCTTTAGCGAAAGGGTAGTGAATCATTGGAAATGTCTGCTCCAAGAGGTAGTTTGTTCTACATCAGTAACGTGCTTCAAAGATAGACTAGACTCGATCTGGCGTCTGTGTTTCCCAATTTTTATCCCTAATTTTATAGTTGTTCTTAAATTTGTCGTTGGAACGCACTAATGTCTCTCCTCACCTGTTGGGTGAGGGAGTTTTTCTGTTGCATTCGAGCCGAAGCCATACCAGAAGAATATTGAACCTACTATTCGAAGTGGTGGACGCTCTTTTGGCTTGCCACCGGAAGTATTCTAGACGCTCGACTGGCGACTCTGCCACATATCGTCCTGTGCTAACTGAACTGAACTGAACTAAACTGGAGTGCCCGTGTTTCATTTTCGCGGATGATGTTAAATTCATGGGTTCAACGAATGAAGATACACTGATGCACGACCTCGAGCGGGTCATTGACTGGTCCATACGGTGGGACCTCCCACGGAACCTCAATAAGTTCCAACTCTTGTCTTCTCTGATCGACAAGATCACAGTCCAGGTGTCAGGTACTCCTATTAGCGTTGACGCCACACAGCGGGTTAAGGACTTGGGTGTTATAGATAGAGGTGACTTCAAATGGGAGGACCAATGCGCTGTTGCAGCGAAACGTGCACGCAATAGTCTCTTTCGGTTGAAGCCGGCGTTTTCCAGCAAAAGTCCCGACGTGTTCCTACCCCTTTACAAGACGTTAGTCAGGCCGCATTTAGGATATTGTGTCCAGGCGTGGTGTCCTCACTACCAGAAGGATATCATTTGATTTGAAAGAGTCCAGCGACTAGCAACACGCGTGATTGAGGGTCCGCGTGGGAAAAGTTATACTGATCACCCAAGGGCTCTGGGTCTTTTCTCTCGTAAGCTTCGTCGTTTGAGAAGTGATTTTATTGAAACCTTTAGGATCTTAAAGGGTTTAAGCGGCGTTAATCCAGATGACATCTTTACCTCAAGTCCTAAGCTGGGCACTCGCGAAAACGCACTCAAGCATGCTAAAGAATGATGTCGACTGGATTTCAGAAAAGGTTTTCAGCGTCTGGGTGGTCAACTTCTGGAACAAGCTTCCTGAAGATCTTATCTCCTGTATTTCCGTCTCAACTTTCAAGCAGGGTTTAGACCGTGACTGGGGTAAGTTATTCTCTGATTACATCCCATGATCACCATACTTAGGTTGTCCTCCATTTTGCTCGCTATTCATTGTAGCAATTTAAGAGCATCTTCTTATTGTTGATTCTCCATCAGCTGAGCTATGACCGTGCTTGAGATGAGAAACTGCCTTTTTCTTTTTTCCAGCATCGAATATTACGTGTTGCTGTCCTATAACTATCCGGTACATCGCTTGAAACCACGATCATCAGAGATTGCAAATGGAGAAAAAAGGAAATTATCTTCTGGCAGTGCATCCATTATAGCGCGGTGCTCCCCCAACTACATTCTGCTAATCCTACGACCATCAAAGTTTCCACGGATTGACCCTTTGGCAGTGGTGGGTGATTCTTCACAGCTTTTCACCGAAAGAAATTCTTGACGCTCGATTGGCTTGTCAGCCACTTACTGTCCTGTGTCTACTGAACCGAACTAAACTGGTAGAAAGAATAGGTGAATTTATATTAAAAAGCAACAAAATATAAATGTTGTTTTTACCAACATTGCGGATATTTTGTGAGGATATAAATTAGAAACACAATAATGTTCAAATTACTGATAGTAAGAACGACATGATATGATAGAAGTTTGAAGAGATTTAAAAATTTCAGATATTTTATTGATTGCATTTTAATCAAATCAAACTCAAGGTTACTCAAATCAATTGTTAAGACCTTCAGTGCCGCGTTTAATAATGGTAAATTGAACTGTCAACCAAATGTATTATTAGTGCAGGAGTTAATTATAATTCTATATAAAACTGGTATTTTGAAACATATTCAACATGGTAGTATTACCCAAAACTGTTCAGAAATTTTTATTCACATGCTAGTGTTGCATTCTAGGTTACTCTCATACCAGAAGATATTTGTGAAGATTTTGTTTGAAGTGATGGACGCTCTTCTGTGGCATACCACCGAAAGAAATCTAGACGCTGGAATGGCTCTTCAGCCACATACTGTCCTGTACAAACTGAACTGAATTAGAACGTTTTTTTAATTTTTAGTTTTACAACATCGTCAGGCTCATCACAGCGAGTTTCTACTACCTGACGTATGATTTTTTCGTCACTTGCATTTTTACTCTGCCAAATATGTAAATTATATGAAAAATTCTAGCTGTCCGACGTTGATTAGGCGCATACATAAAAATGTCTGAAAGCTTTTCAAACATGTTCTTACGGAGGACATTTACTTTTGTTCATTATTTATTGGTATTGATACCAGAGTTTGCAGGTGATTGCTCGGCTTCATGGCTATATCCGTTGATGGGACCATGAAGACAATTTGTCTTGGTGTAAGCTTATTTCAATTGTATTCAACAGTGTATTGTGGCATAATCACGATATTTAGTACATTGGGTCTGAATAACTTTGAGCATTTCAGCAAAGTGGTCGAAGAGAAACGCGCTACACGGTGGTTGAAACGGAAAACCCTGTGGAAAGCGTGAAAGATAAAATGCATTATCAGATTATAATCGTGAGAAAAGCATAACTTTGAGGAATTTTTCCTATTTAACAGTTTTCCTCCTATGAATAACATGAAGAATGTTGTCAAAAACACTTTCGAAATGCTCTAACTATTAAGCATCCTTTGTCAACAAGGTGCGCATTGCCGTTAGCTATCTAGGTTGACAAAGTTAACCATCGGAAGCTGCTGCATCGATTCAGAGCGTATGGGCTTGGAGGCTTGCTTTTAAAATGGCTTTACAGTTTTGTGACAGCTGTGCTAGTCAACAGTACCTTTTCTAACAGAACTGTTAGCACTGGCTCACCGCAATGGTTGGTTCTAGGCCCTCTTTTGTTTTTGATTTATTTAAATGATATAACACGGAGTCTACAATTACCTTGCATGATGTTTGCGGACGATCTAAAATATGGCGCACAGTTGTATCATCAAGTGATCAGGAAATCCCGCAACAAGTGCAGCAAATGTGCATTGCTCACCGAACTTACACTGAACGCTGCCAAAAGTAAACATTTGACAGTAGACA
This sequence comes from Atriophallophorus winterbourni, assembly GCA_013407085.1. NCBI lineage: Eukaryota > Metazoa > Platyhelminthes > Trematoda > Plagiorchiida > Microphallidae > Atriophallophorus > Atriophallophorus winterbourni. The sequence continues at coordinate 60,918 of JACCGJ010001889.1, read as the reverse complement.
ATGGTGACCCGTTCGATTATAACATGGATGAAATGAGATCCAGATATGTGCGGATCTAGGCACGATTGTGAGTTCCACTTTGAAAACCGTATCAATCACTGCATAAGTACGAATAAATGCCTTACGATGCATATGGGCCCTGTGGAGAACTTTTGCTGACTGGTCTATTCGTATGACGAAACTACTCTTGCACGGATGTGCAATCGTGCAGCATTTCTGTGCTGTGCGGCTAACATCGTGCTAAATTGATTGGCCAATGGTAGTGAGCTGCATGCTGAAACACGCTGGAGTCTCACTACCATTTCTATTTCCCCCTCATATCTGTCTAGGCTTGGGCACGTGTAGTCTCTGACTATGCGGCACTTTGCCTGGATCAGGCTTGTGCTTTCATACCATACCATATCGGTTTATTCAGAAAAAGACGTTTCCTGATCTCAGATTGCTTTTTACGGTTATCTCTGATTGTCGAAGAAATGGGCACCGATTTCAATTACGCGTTCAAAGAACAGATGGTCTAGCGCATTGGTACAGATTTTCACGACGGGCTATTAGAACATGGAAAACACCTCCGGCCAATGCAGATGAAGCTCAAAGCTTGTCTTTGTTCCAGGATAGTATCGACAAATTTCTTGGGTTTGCAAAGGAATATTGTTTTCGAAAGCGCATCTACTTCCAGGATATCCGAGACGATCGTAATTATTGCCAGATCACGAAAAACCTCAAATGAAACTTTTGTACTCATTCTCTAAATATAATTGTATTGTATTGAGTTGCTTCTTTGTAAAATTATAGTAAACTCGACAGCCAATTGCAATCATGTCAACAATGGGATCGTCCTATTATAATCAAATATCCTCAATATGTGTATTTGCTAGTAATACTGTGCTTTTAACATCGCGATATATTGTTTGGCCAGATTTATTGATTCGCCGGAGTCTAATTTTTCTTCCTCCTATTCTAAGCTCAGTAAACCTGACAGCATCTCAAACCACGTAGTCTATGGCTCTGCGGTACATTTCTTGGGTTTATTGTAAGCTAATATCGTCTGTCATAGCAGCGAACTTTATCCAATCGTATTTATTGTGCCAAAATGTGGTCGCACCTATGATGATATTATCGTTCTCGCGTTTATTTCTCTCTGAAAGTTACTTATCGCAGTTCGACGAGACATTCGAGAAATCACTACCAACGCACAACGGTTGATGAGATAATATTCTGTTCATCTTTAATAAAAACTACACATGAAAAATAGTTTGAAATGTTATTATTACGATACTCCTTATATCTCTGGAGCTGCTAGCAGATGGCGGCTTTGCAAAATGTTGTTTGCATAAATCTCAAACGTTTGTTCCTCAATATACCTCGGTTTATTTGAGAGAGGACAAAATAATATCTTGCTGGCTTAGTATTTGAAGTGGTTTCTCAGCTTTTTTATATTATCTCAAAGTGTTCATGTAATATTTTAATTGTATTAAGAAGTAAACAACATCACGATTATGACGAAGTGTATCTAACCTTGTTGAACTCGAACGTTGAGCTTCTTCAATAATAGTTGAGGTGGCTGTTCGCTGATTAGTCTATAAGTGAGAGAATTCCACAAAACTTCATTTGATCCTAAAATAAAGTACACAAAAATTATTTTTGAAACGATCGTCATTACTAAATAATAGCTTTATGCTTTTCTAATACAGTCAATTTGTTCTCCTTTGTAAATTCTAAGTATTTGTAGTGCTGGTTGTTTCTGCGAATCATTCATAAAAGTTTATGAAACCAAAAATTTTTATTTTGTCTATTTTTAGGTTGACTTATTTTAGAGGCTTTTTGTCAACCACAAATTTGGCCGCTCCAGGGCCTAACGTATGGCTCTTAGCTTACATTGGCATAACTTTTCATTACAATGCCTTTTTTGAGCCCCGATTGGCGTTACCCTGGCGACAAATGGCTTAGATCCAGTGAATGCGGCAGCCTTTGGGAAACCGCAAAAATTTATAGAATGCGGATGTTCGAGCGCATGAATGAAACTGTCGTTAAAAGGTTTGGCTTCAATGTGTTATTCTCAATATTCACAGAGTATGCCGACGTTCTTTAGCTGTGGAAGATGATCCAAGTTGGAATTATGTGAACGATTTCTTCAAAGTGCTGATTTACCAGCCTCATGTTTCACTGAGACCAGCAACGGTGGGAGAGGTATGTGGTACGTTTAACTAATCCTCAAGGTGCAAACTACAACGACAATAAGCGAGGCTTTCATCGGGTTGGACATGAAAGCTGCGATCCGTGATATCAGACGGTTTAACTATGTTTGCAGGGTGAGTGTTTATCTTTTTTCTCAACAGTGTTTTTCTATCCAGATTATGTCTATTCTTCTAACAAATCACTTTCACAAGCTGACTGGCCGTTTACAGTTATTTTTGGTTGAGCTGTTGAGAACCGTTCTCGGGCAAGGTGAGCCCTATTTTTGATTCTAAACTTTTTAGTTCAAGCTAGCTGCAACCAAACAGCGTTGTTTCGTAGCTTACTTTCTGCTCTCTCGTGTTGTCTGGAAGCGCATAAATATGACCATATAGGTAGCGCTTTATTATGGCAAAATCATGTAAATGCCGTGGATGAAATGCTCCAAAAGTTGGATAACTTCGACATTGGCGAAGTGAGTATATTTCGTGATTCTCTTCATGACTTCTGGTATTTTTTAATATTCTGTTTTCAGTCGCGTTAGCTTGAAATTGCTTTAATTGAAGTTTATATTAGTTTATATTTATTAAAAATGCTCATTCTCATCTTTCTGATCTTACTCAGCGGATAAGAAATGTGGCTGCCCGGAAAGTTGTGAAACCAGTCTCCATTAGTGAATGCAATCCTACGAGCACATCTGAGATGTGCTTAGAAAAGCTTCCCCGAGAATGCCTGTCACGCGTATTGTGCTTTCTCGACAGTCCCCGTGATTTAGATACGGCTTCCAAAGCTTCAAACACCTTGGCCAGTTTAGTGGAGGAAAGTCACCTGTGGCGTCATTTGGCTCTGTCCAATTTCACTTACGAGCAACTGAGTGCGGTGCACTTTGGACGGGCTGGCTGGTGCAATAATCCCCCGCCAACACTTAATGATTGCAATTGGAGAAGAGCCTATATCCGATTGCTCAAGCGGTATGGAGATCAGCATTTTTATACTGCCAAACTGGCCGTGTGCGAAATTTGTTCTTGTCTCTTCTGGCCGGTGAGTTCTTTGTGTTGTGACTCTCTTCTTATATAGATATATATATATATATAAATTATCGTCTCAGTATTTTAAATTGTTGAATAAGAACCCGGTAGCTCGGATTCGGTTCATTGAGTTTATGCTGAAATAGCGTTTTAGATTTCAGACGTTTTTTATCTACGCAGGTAAGGTTCGTACAAAAATAATCACAAAATAATACCGGCTCAAATGTTCAAACGCTTGAGAATTAAAAATGCTTCTTTGTATCTGTAATTGTGGAAACTGTGGACAACAACCAAATTGATGTGTTGCTCACATCCGCCTGTAATTGCTCACCTCGAAGCTAATCATCAACTTTTGGTTGACCCCGTTAAAGTAAAACTATCTGATGTTCGCGAAACATGCGTCTTATACGGGAAAGTAGTGAGTGGTAAGGTCGAATCTGTCACGTGTCACGCAAAATGTTTCAAATCATTAACCCCGGAGGCGATATCGATCGTAAATGATGAAAATTCGCCTGATGTATGCTACGTATTTAAATATAGTCGAACTAAACTAAACGAAGATTTACCCGTTTTAACAAGTGTCCAGCAAAAAAACCTGATGATCGAATGTTGCGTTGGAAGGCCAGTAAACCGCCGGATGTGACTGTAAACTTATCCCACAGTGCAGAGTACCAAAATTTCACCCAAATAATTTAAAACAATGAACCGACAAGGTCCCGATATCAATTGTCGACTGCTGAACGATGTGTCTTTCCGTTCTTGATTGCTAGTTTCCACATGTAACTGTGATCCAGATATTAACAAATGGGATAAACAAAAGTTTGTGAGACAAAAGTTGTCACAACAATTCCCGGGTATTCGTAATTCAGCAAAATTTGCGCGTCGAAAATTGGCCTCAGTTTTATACGAAAAAATGATGGCATTGCCCACATTAACGAAAAATGTTTAAAAAACCTGCGGGAAATAATTTAGCGCTGGCCGATTTGATTGCACCGCTGGACATTTAGTGCAAAATAGTCAAGGGCGGACAAGATAGCTATTTTATCTATGGCAGTTGAAACGTCCCATATCCAGCGATAGCGACAGGCACACAATGTTCTGTCACTACATGGACTAATTGTAATTTGTACCAATATAAGGGAAATAAGTGCTGCCTTTCTAGGAGACAGGCTGGAGCACGGTAAAGATGAATGGAGAAAATTGTGCAGCAACATAGTCTTGGTGCCAGTTGGACCATTATCATTGATACGATCGAATCGTATCAAATCGGGACCAGCCAAGACTGCTTAAAATCACGGTCAGCTCGGAGAGGGATCTTCGCTGATGTGACCTGGTGAGAAATAACCCGAAACGCTCAGCAACAAACCCAAAGGAAGCAAAGGAATAGTCGAAGTGTAATCCTTTTAAGATTCATAGAAGCTTACGAAGCAACTGATAAAGCAGTGCAGCGCAAATACAATGCACTACAGTGGAGATTTATCAGTGCTTGCACAATGTAACTGTGGTGGACATGTTCTGCATCCCCAACTGTACGAATTATAAGGTTGTCTGTCCTAATCCCCTAAAATAACGTTCTTACGTATAGATATGTTGGACACGGTCACAACTCATTGGGAAAATCTCCGCAGACTAATACAACGAGAAATTAGAATAAGTGAGTGGAAACTTGATATAGGACAGATAGATGCAACATAGCGTCCAATAGAAACATCACCAAGTCAACCAGTAGCTGATTTGCCAGAAAATAATGCATCCGACACTATAGATCACTGTATTACAGCAATAAAAAGAACTCAAAATGATCGCCGTAATGGAAACATGTTACAGATTTACTAAGCAAATAGTGAACTAGAATTATCCGATATGTCACTTATTCGCCATGACCGTGAAACGAGAGGAGGGTGAGTAGCATTGTACTATAAACAAAACCTTCTGTGTCGTGAGATTACGGATCCAGGTATCGTGCTACGGAAGACACTGGTGCTCACACCGATTAGCTAAGGACAAAGACTTTTTTTGTTGTATATCGCCCACCATCTGCACAGGAATCTTACAATATGGACCTACTCGACAGAATTCGCATGGTTACTTCCATATTCACTTGTGGATTTTTTATTATTATGGGTGACTTCAATTTACCGAATCTGCAAAGCATTACCATTCACCCAGAACACTCCCTCGAACGCGCATTCAGTGAGTTGTTGGGCTATATTCCTCTTTATAACCACATTGCATGTAATGCCCGATACCGCGAAACTGAATTAGCTTCACTCTTGGATCTCGTTCTGACAAGCAAGCAAGCATAAAATTAATTTCTCCACACATTTTCCCGCTTTTTCGGTTACATGTTAGCGCTATCTGTTGGCCAAGTGCATCATTTTGTTCGTATCAACTGATGCCAATTTTGATCGAATCACGAGATGTCGGGAATTGTTGTGAAACTTTTGTCCCAAAACTTTTGGTTACGGCATTTGCTAATAAACTGGATCATATTTGGAAATTATCAATCAAGGCGGACAAGGAACGTCGTTCAGTTGACAAATTGTAACTTGATGTCGGCACCTGTTCGTCAATTTTTTTAAAACTTTTTGGTGAAATTATTGTAACTGCTGAAAATTCGTTTATATGAATAAAGCCAATTTCTTCTTCTAATATTTTGGTCTCTGGATATGCTCCAGATATAAAATCTCACTTCAAACTAACACTGGCTTTACAAAGACAACACGTGTCCTCAATCTACTCAAACGGGTATTTGGGAAATTTTCACCCAAGATATTCCCAAGGATCATGAATACATACTTGAGACCAGTCATGGAATACGGTGTGCAGTCATGGTCTCCGTGTCCCAAGAAGGATGTAGAACTTATGCAGCGAATATATCACCGCTCAACGAAACTAGTTCTCAGCACCCGAAACGAGCTTAATAAAGAAAAGATAGCTCACCTGAATCTGTTCGACTTTCCCTGTCGATGAATCAGAGGAGACCTTATCCTACGTTACAAAAGTTTTCATGCCCCAAACCATCCCCTACAGTATTTATTCACGCGAAGTGATATAAGAATATATGCTGGTGGTACCCCATTCCCGCCTGAACTGTAGAAGATATTTTTACTCTGTCTGTGTCTGTTATACTTGGAACAATTTACCTTCTATCGTTGGTCAATCCACTAGCTTGCATGACTATAAAACAAAATTAGACGAATTTTTATTGAATTATTCGTTTCCGGAATACTTATATACTGTTTAATCTAACTGCTTATCTTGTTTGTAAACACATACATTTTTTTAATTTTTACCATTCTATGTTAAGCTGATTGCTTTTTAGACCATTAAAAACCTTCAATTACCTTGAACTTGCAATTTTCAAAAAGTACGGGATTTAAACGGCCAACATTTTTGTGAACGATTTGGTAATTCGAAACAACGTTTTGTGCAACTGAGCCTGGTGTCTAGCTAATTCGGGATCGAGAGCTTACAGCTTTATGGGTGTACGTGTCACTGTTAGGTGGTAAAATCTCGTGGTCTGAATGAATTTTGAGTAAACTGCGCCTCAATGTTTGATAATGTTTGGCCCTATTTATCACAAGTATTTCGGAACTACCTTCTTCCAGTTATTCGTACTTTCTGTCAGTACATTTTTGCCTGTATACTCATAATGACCTTCAGCAAACACCTCTTAACCTTAAATATATAATAATACATGTGAAGGCTAACCGTAGTCTTGCTTGTCTCAGTTTACCGATAAATATTTTTGGTTCCCGCTAGAGACGTGCATAGGTCAATAGAATGATCTGACGAAGGTTCAGCGCTAAAATCAACTTGTTTCTAAGCATCGGTTTTTCCCGCTTTTTACAAATTATACTTTGTTGAATTTATTAACTGACTTTTCTAAAATTCTTTTCAAGCTTTTCGGTCATCCTTGCCATAACCCAGAATCGGAACCTCGGATCCGCTTTCTTTCTCCGGAAGAATTTGTCGCGCTGTTCCCACTCTGACTCGTCATGTCTTTCTGTAAAAGTTGGCCGTTTTCGGCCTCGAACCCACGTGCTTTTTACATCTTCGAATCACGCTTGTCCAAATGCGCGCTTCCACGACACTTCATTTCAGTGCGGATTGAAACAGGGATCTTAGTTTCCCGTAATTTTATTGCAGCTGTCTATCATTCTGTTTTTTGGCGCCATGAGCATGTTGGCCTGTCTTTGTGTTCACTTCATTTTTTTCTTGAACTGACTTTTTTGTTTTTATTTTCTTAGTTCATTTCGACGTGCATTGACCAAGATGCTTGTTTTATTTATTTCGAATACTTTCAATGAATCTCACATACGTTTCACTAACATTTTTCGACTAGACTTAATGTTATCGGTGCCGGGTTTTCTTGTGTATGCACTCGTGTGCATGATGCCTAACTTCCAACTACAAGCTAGATCCGGTAGACATTGATAATATCACCTTTTCGTTTTGTTACCTCTTGCTATCACTATTAATCATCCATATGTTGGCGCTGCTAAAGACAAACATACTATAAGGCGATTGGTAATTGTTCAGCAATGCGGTGGTACTGATCCGTTGCCGCTAGTTGGGTCGATAAAATGTGCTGAGGCCGTAACGCGTGAATCAGATACGGATGAAGAGTAGATTAGCAAGCAATACGCTCCGCGCTAGAGTCTTATTCGAGCTGTCGTGTGCGTAGACCTTTATTGCGGTACTTACTTCCGCCTTTGGTCCTGTCTGGAACATAGGCTACCAACCAGCTTTCGCCAGTCATCACAATTCTGGAAGAGTCTCTCCAGCTTTTCCCGCGTCTTGCCCATCTGCTTGGCGTCTGCATCCAGGTCTCGGCGCCAGGTATTTCTAGGCCGCCCTCTCTTTCTTTTCCTTTTGAAGTTCCAGGTGAGGATTTTCTGGTGATGTTTGATGCAGGTTTGCGGAGGGTGTGGCCAATCCATCACCAGCGCCTCTGAAGGATGTCTTTGTCAACAGGCTGCTGTTTCGTTCGTTGTCACAATTCTTCATTGCTGATCTTGTCGGGCCAGCGGATCTTTAGGATATTCCTGAGGTAGATGTTGATGAAGTGCTGTATTTTCTTCATGATGGTGATTGTGGTTCTCCAAGCTTCTGCTCCGTGTAGTAGTATTGGCTTTAATTATGTGTTGAAGAGCCTGGTCTTGACGGTAATGCTGATCTTACTGGATCTCCAGGAAGGCTACTCGCTTTACCGATGCGGGTTCTGACGTCTGCATTTGTCCCTCCAAACTTGTCCAAGATGCTGCCTAGATAGACGCAACTGTCCACTTCTTCCAGCTCCTAGCCTTGTACTGTGATGGGTGTCGTGTTGGATGCATTGGTCTTGAACACCTTGCTCTTCCCTCTGTTTATCTTTTTGTCCAGTCTAGCTGAGTTAACCGCAGCGACGCTAGTCGTTTCTTGCATCTGTTGTTGGGTGTGGGAGAGAAGTACCAGATCGTCCTCAAAGTCTTCCAACTGCTTCCAAAGTGCCCATTGGATGCCGTTCCGCTTCTGGTTTGTCGATATTTTTATGATCAAGTCTATCACCAGCAGAAACACAGAGAGTAAGAAGCCTTGACTCACTTCGAAGGTGTCAGTCAGTTGTCTGCCATGCACTATTCTGAAGGTCATCCTTTCATATGACTTCCTGATTGTGTTGGTGATTTTTTCTGGTACTCCATAGTGTCTCAGTAGTCTCCAGAGTGTCAGGCTGTCAAACTCTTATAGTCGCTGAAGTTGACGTAGAGAGACGAGTTCCACTCCAGGGACGTTTCTAGAATGCTGCACATGGTTGTGCTCTGGTCCGTGCACGATCTCTTCTTTCGGAAGCCTGCTTGTTGGTCACGAAGATGTGGTTCAACAGCATCTTTCATTCTATTCAGCAAGATGGATTGGACAGCAGCGTTATCCCTCGGTAGTTGGAGCGGGAACTGAGGTCGCCTTTCTTGGGAATGTGATGAAGTAACCTTCTTTCCACTCACGTAGGACCTCTTCTTCCCATATCTTGCAGAAGAGTGGTTGGAGAAGCTCCACATTGGTCTCGATGTCCGCCTTAAGCGCTTCTGCCGGGATGCTGTCAGGTCATGTAGCCTTGCCATTCTTCAATTGTTTAATGGCGCTGCGGATCTCTTCCTTCGTGGGTGCACAGCACCTGATTGGCAGATCGCTTTCAGCTGGCAATATCTCTCGTGGGTTTGAAGAAACTGCTCTTTTGACTAACTCCTGAAAGTGCTCGCACGCGCATTATAATCTCGGTCCACCCTTTCACAGACTAAACAGTCTGATTCGGGAGGAACAGTCTCCTATAGCAATAAGCAATACTCAATTGTTCGGCGGCATTTAGACGCTGTCGGTATGATCTACGTTCAACCACCGAAAGCAATGCGTGCTGCTCCTCTAATTGAAGATAAAACTTCCCACTACGTCGCCAGAGAGAGAGAGCGGTCACGTCGACCCATCTGGTCAATGTCCGTTGCTTTTGTCACTTTTATAAACGCCTTTGTACTGGCTTTTCGAGCGAAGTTATTCACATCGAAATTTATCTCGAGAAATTCCTCGTCAATTTTAGGGAGCGTTAGTCAGTATACGAAATGAAATGGAATGAAGATTGAAATTCAAAATAATTTTAGAACAATTTTAAACTGTACGCGGTATACCAACCGTGTAACGACCTGCATAGTTGTCACCGTTCTTTGCATAGCGTAACTTTACAATTTGTTGTATTGTTAATTTTTTAAGTTTACAAATGAAAAACTTGTATTACGGATTGCTTTTAAATTGCATTTTCATGACAATTACTAATCACTCGTTCTCAGACATTTTCCAATACTTTTCAAAAAACAATGATCCAACATGTGATTAACGTCCCAATAGGGACAATTTTACGATACGGGCATTTTCTACTTTATAGACCACCTAGCCAGGGAAGTCGACGATGCAGCATCAAAGTTAACAGGCTCAGTAGCTAGCTTTAGACTGCACTTTCCCATCCATCTACGATATGTTTAAAATGCGACATGCTGTTTAAATGGAAAGCATTCAGCCTCGGTTCGTGTCTTGCGTGAATCGTCCAGGTTTCACCACCGTGCAGCAAAGCTTCTCGTATGCACGTGCTGTATACAATCATTCTTGTCTTCACACTCAACTTGCGGATTCCACAGACACTGGAGTTCACACGGGATAGGATGACGGTTGCTGTTTCAATTCTCTTAACAATCTTCAGACCTAGCGAGAAATTGTCCGCAATATTTGATCCAAGATACGTGAAATGATCTACTGGCCCAAGTTGACAATTTTCAACTGTAATTATGGGAGGAAACATAAAAGCGCAAAGGTTTATCTTGTTCATCGTATGTAAACACAAATCTCTTTGAATGGCGACGCGAACGAAAGTAGTCCATTAGCTATGTGGGGTGTTCTTGGAGGAGCATTGATGGCCTGCATCGTCAACAAACTAGCATGTACGGACTTGGACATCACACCGTGGTTTTTATGTGAAGGATTTCAATCAAATTACGTGCTAGGTAAATAATTGTTTGGTGCCCAATTCGTGCTTCTAAACAGAGCTGAGAAAATGAGGAAAAGGTGGGACAAGAATCGTACTTTGTTGTAGCCATTTCAAAAAGCTATAAGTGTTTATGTTATATAGTGGGACTTGAATTCACTCGTGTCAGAGTGGAAAGGACGCAGTTTGAACAGGGAACTTGAATGGCAACCTATAAACTCAAGCTTTTGAAGAGCCCCTCATCCTAACATAGTCAAATCTTCGGCAAATATATTAAAAAGGAAGTTATGATGGCCCTTGCACTTCTCAACATTTCATGAATCCATCTACTTTGCCTACACGTGTCTTTCATAGTGAAATGCGCCTTCAAGGATGCAGAGGGAAAACATGATCAGGTAATGGTCGTCAACCGCTTATGTTAAAACTGGCAACAGTTTATTGCTAGATGTAAGTCTTTCTGTTGCTTGATTGGTCACCACCCACGCTGGCAAAAACGTCTGTTGGACTGATGCATCACAGCTTAGATTGTTCTTTCAATTTCATAGTTCTACTACTCAATTGTTTCGCTTTTGAGAGAAGAGAACATGTGCATTCTTGTGAGAATTTATTTATGGATATTGCAAAGAGTTCGGTTCACAAGTGTTCGGGAAAATTATTTTCTATGCCGCACGCACTCACGTGGTGTTAGCTAGGAAAATTAATTTGATGACCTTGACATTATGGCCGATGGTCATGTGACTTGCATAAAAATCACGTGAAAATTTTGCGATCACGTGTGCATTATAGGGACATCTGATTTGACCTCAGGTTTTACTGCAATTTTGAAGGAAGAAATCTTCCTAACCCATTTAGTTGCTGGTATTAAATAGCGAAAACTAAACTGACTGCTAAATTCTGATGATAAATTGAGAACATTTGGCTGCAGTGTTTCCCTTGCAAGTCTAGCGTAACTCATGCTGGTTTGATGACCAGCTGTCTGTTGTATACTTGTAATACATCACTTCTAATAACTATATCGGCGTTACTTGAACATGAGTTTTTACTGTGATAGTCTGTCGAGCTGATTTTCAAAACGACACTTCTGGAACTGTTCTTATTGCCAACATCGCCAGCCTAATATTGATTTTTGTCAATACTAAGTTTTCATAACCCATAGTCCCTTGTGTTCTGGTTAGATACCACGAATTGGATCAACGACGAGGTTATCAACCACTGTGCAGGATGCCAATAACAAGTTTTAACCTGAGTGGTAAGAAAAATTTAAGATATTCACTACGACCTCTGAAACGACATGCTCGAGGCTCCACGCCTCCATAAATTTCAACATTAAAATCATCCAGAATTATATAGTTAAGAAAAGATCTCGAAGCACTTCATACGTGGTCCTTACGAAACTGCCTACGATTTAACATCCAAAAATTTAAAACGTTGGTAAATCATTCGAATTCACACTCGGATTTAAAACATTTTATAGTAAGCAAGTTTGTGCATAGGCTTTCATAATGTTAGAAAGTTATTAAACACCGTTTGGCCCAAGTCAATCATCAACTGGGTCATGGGACAAACGCAAATTGATTATGGTGAAAGAAATATCAAATATTTTACGATTTCCTAGAACAACTAAATCATGCAATGTTTGCTTTCAATCCGCCGCCAGTTATCCAACTACTTGCACCGAATTCCCTCCAATACACTAAGTAAACAGGTTCTCATACGTTAAGGAGGAAAAGAATGGAGAGACCGACTGAACTAGTAGCACATTTCTAGAAGCGAAACTGACTCACTAGTTTAGGTAACGATCAAATTTATGTACGCGGCGTTCAATAGACAGCCGTTCGTTCTAAATTGTAATTTAGCTCAGAAAGTTTTATGGCATAAATAGCATAAGATGACATGTATATGGAGTAAAATTACAAAATCTCGCAAAAATCAATTGAGACAGTCACATACCGCATGGTTTGTCATATACCCATCGAATCGGAACAAACTTCTGAAAATAAGTACGATTTTGTTTAAATCCTCATCAAACTGGTTGTTGTGTATCTGCCTGATGGGTTACAAAATTTGTCGCGGTTTGTGGGTACCCATATGGTCAGTTTTAGAGCGCGGTAGTATATGCGTTGCAGCAAGGCCATGTTCTTTTGTAACCACGGGGACCATGCTTGAACAGTGTACTCTATTCTTGGCCGTGGGAGTACCTGCTTTGTGAAACTACTGAAGATCCGTCTGAACAGTGCCAAGGTTTGGCAGGGCTTTTTGTATACCACGGAACACTGTCGTGAAGACTTCAAGTTACCGCTAATCCACGCATCTAGGATTCAAGATTCAAAACAAGTTCTTTCCATTTCGTAACCCATGAAAGTTGCTGACATCTCAGAGAGTATGTGAATTCGAATGATTTACCAACGTTAAACATGTTAAATTTTTGGATGTTAAATGGTAGGCAGTTTCGTAAGGACCTCGTATGAAGTGCTTCGTGGTCTTTTCGTAACAATTAGAAGATACAATTCACCATTGTAAATTTGAGCTAGCACCGATATGTTCCATGGACGACTGAGAAGTCGCAGTCACTACGCTATGCGCTAGACTTATTTAAGGCCTGCTTAGCTGGACTAGCCTCCAGTTTCGGTTTCAATCAGAGTTGAAGAACATTAGCTGCTCAACACTGATGGGAATAAAACGGAAACTATCAGACTAATTAGTTTGAATAAAACGGCTAACTACGCTAGTTTGCCGGGCTCGTTAAATATAAACTTCACTTGATGACGGCAAGCAACTAGAAATTGGTTGGGGCAAACTGCTTGAAGCTAATCTCTGATATGATCGAGGTTTGAATTAAGATATAAAGAACTTTATGCCTTTCCCAAATTTTTTAAATAAATTCTGATTCATTGGAAACCAACACAACTACCAAATGCTTGAAAAAAAAATACATCTATGAAACCCTTTTTCTATTAAAACTCATTGAGTCTTATTATTGAAAATTAGAAAAATCATATCCTGAAATGTGTAAAAATGTTACAGCATGCGGTAAAGTCAGCATGCACCTCACTAACAAAAATACAATCAGCTCTCAACGTACGTAACCGTTCAACCTTGAATTAATCTCTATTATGTCTCTGTGAGAAATCGCAATAGTCGTCTTACTTCAACCAAATATCAACCGCGTTGATAATGGAGTATTAGAAAATATGCAAAACAGCCACTGGTGCTTGACTACACCCAATGTGGAGCTCAGCTTAGTCTCCACATGAAGCTAATTTTTCAAGTTGCAAATGATGATTTATCCTCGACTTGGCAAAGAATCGTGTTTAGCACAAATTCCGAATGAGGTTCGAATATCAGGTCACTGATACACATGTCTTATAAGTTGCAAGGGTCACGAAACCGGTCGTGTACTTCGGAGATGCTTTTCGAACTTCGTAAATGCTGAAAAAAGTTTGAACATGTGAGGTATGTACTAAGTTTTATGGATTCTGGTGTGTGAACGATTTGTTGAACATCTCGAGAACCATCAGCCAATTACTTTCACACAACACGGATTTAGGAAAACATATTCATGCCCGTCTAACTTGCTCACGTCTCTAAATGACTGGACGCAAGCACTAGACCAAGGGGGTTCAGTCGATGCCGGTTACTTAGATATATCTAAAGCATTCGACAGAGTGAATCACTCCTTACTGCTTCAGAAGCTGCAGAATGTTGACATCATCGGAAACTTACTAACATGGTTCACAAGTTACCTGTCTGGACGCAAAGTAAAAGTTAGAATAAATGATGAAACTTCTCGAACAATTGCAGCCACGAGCGGAGTCCCTCAGGGTTCGGTTCTCGGTCCGATATTGTTTCTCATATTTATAAACGATCTACCGAACTTACTAGCATGTAAGCTTGTTTTATTCGCAGACGATGTAAAAATCTTGACGAAGGTCAACACTATCGATGACTGTCAGGTTCTGCAACGAGATTTGAATAAGCTGCACCAGTGGTCAATCCAAAACAAACTGCCATTTAATTTCCGAAAGTGCAAAATGTTGCAAGTCGGAAAACCCTTTCTCTTTACCTTGGCAGCCACCCGCTTGAATGGAGTACATCACAAAAAGATCTCGGAATCTTGGTGTCTGGCACTTTGAAGAACAGCCTACAGTGCGAAGCCGTCTACAAGCGTGCGTGCAGCTTGCTAGGTTTACTGAAACGCATTTTCGGACGTTTCCCACCACACTCACTCGCGAAATTACTAAACACTTACATACATCCTGTCGTTGACTACGCTGTACAAGCTTGGACGCCATGGATGGAAAAAAACATCTCGCTCCTCGAACGAATTTATCACAAGGCAACCAAAATGGTTACCGGATTGAATAATTTACCCTTTGAGCAGCGACTGACCAGACTTGGACTGTGCACCCTCGAGCGCAGACGTATCCTACACGACCTCACTCTGACATATCGAATCATCTACGCGAAAACCCACCCTCTCAAACACCTCTTCAAGTTTGGTTCCGTTGTCCCCACACGCAGCCACCCATTGACCCTTCAAATACCACACTCACTATTGAATTGTCGTCGTCACTTCTTCGCTGTTCATGTATGCTTCTTGTGGAATAGCTTGCCGACAGATATTGTTACCTCAGCGAACGAGCACATCTTTAAACAAAGGTTACGTATCTTTATGTTGAGAGCTACTGCGTTGGCCCCTACCTATTGATGTCCATATTTTTTAACGCACGGAACTACCGTCCATCCAAAGATCCTTTTCCCTCAGTCTGTGTCGCCATTGGGGATTATTTTGCTACACCTATGAAGAACATGGATATGATCATACAAGTAACGATTTTTTTAATTTTGTATACGTTTATCCTACGGTACTGTACAGCATTTTGCTTTTTTAACCATAAATCTTGAATCTTGATTCTACTGTCCTCATCTGTAGAGTGCAAAATCACGAAACCGGTCGCTTTGTGTGTGTGTGATGGTAATGCATGCAAATACAGAATTTTCGTTCAAGTCCATGGGTGACATCCGGTGAACATGTGTGCGGGCTGATGTAATCGAAAATCTTAGTCATGTCAGCCGTATCCAACATTGACTTACAAGTTCAAAATTTGTGTACTGTTAATGTAATGTATTTGCTTTTTGGACCATTAAAACCTTGAATTACTTTGAATTACCATTTCTCCACTGTTCAACGCATGCGCATCTTGATTGTACTGTTCCTACCTGATGAGTGCAAGGAGTACGAAACCCGTCGTGTGTTACGAGAGATGTAACTAATATCTACAAGAATGTTTTGTTTGTTTAAGAAGATTGTGTTCATCATTGTCGTCTATATTGAGTTGAATGCGATTTCAGTCTTATGAGGCAAGTTTCGTAGGGATAGTTAAAAAACCCAACTACGGATTTTGTCTCTCTGTGTTATGGAGTTTTCAACGGCGGAATATCTTTGTTCAACCAAGGATCTCATGCTAGTATAGCACATTCTATACGAGGACGGATGTTGGTTGAACTCAACTTGCAGATTAAACTGGCGTCAAGCGAACCTAAGGTTCTTCTGGGGTGACCCAAGTTGCTTTCAACTTTGTTAGCAACAAGATGATATTACATTGAGTTTCGTAAGTCAGACTGAATAATCGCGCACAAATCTTTTTTTTGAATGGAGGCGGATTGAATAACAGATCGACCTATATAATTTTCGTTATTTAACTTGCTGTTGAGCAATTATATGATGCATTTGTGATATTCCGTGGCATTTTGTTATCTTGGAACCAGGCATGAATCATGTCGAGATCACTATGCTGGTTCTGCATGCCAGTAGTGTAGTGCGTCAAATCTTCGCGTCATTTGCGAAAATAAGAATGGGAGATTGTACTATAGGGAGTAGGTCGTTTATATATAAAAACAGGAGTGGTCCGAGGATCAATCCTTGTGGGACATCAAAGGCCGCTTGAATTGACTTTGATTGCTGAGTGTTGACGTGCGAGTACATCTTACGGCAAATTAACCGTTCTTTTACCCACGAGTGGAGTTTCCAATATACTCCAAAGTTAAGGAGTGTTGACAGGAGCAGCTCGTGTTTGATGCAATCAAATACGTTTAAAAAATAAATATAAAGCACGTCTATTGAGTGCCAATATCCAGTAGCTCAGACCAGGCTTCTTCTGCTGAAAGCAAGTTTGCCAGGCAAGATCAGTTTCTGAAACCACGTTGTGCTTCAGGTAGTAAGATATATCGATGTCTGTGCTTACAGTTCTAAACTTATTTGCCACCGGTAGTGCACTGCATGCGAATACACGCTGGAATCTCACTGGCATTGCTATTTTCCTTTTCCATATCTGTCTGGGCCTGGGCAACCTAACAGTATCTTAGCCCACGTGCTGTCTTTGACTGTGCGGCACTTTGCCTGGATCAGGCTTGTGATTTCATACATACATACTGTGTTTACTATTCCCCAGACAATTAAAATTATTTGGTTATGGTTCACCTTTGATGCGCAATATCATTTAATTCGAAACGGAAAATTCTATTTACCCTAAACAATAGGGTGAGGGTTTGCGAATAATGTGTGCACATCGAATTTAACACACGTGTTTTTCGGTCAGCATCTCACTAATCAATACTTGCGAAGCAGACAATGGGCGTAGGCGAATGGAAATCGTTATTCTTAAGGTCATTGTTTCACCAGTCCATTTGTGAACGTAGAACGAACTTTATTTACCACAAAATATCGTCAATGGGCAGATCTCAATGGGTAAGCGAATAACTGTGGGAGAGGATTTAAGACCACCGTGTATGCAAACGGGAGAAGAACGAATGTATTCTTATCGTATTCGGCTGACCTGAAAGTGTGTATTTCCAAAAAACATGTTCAAATATACCTGGAAAATCCACTTATTTAAATAAACCAGCCAGTCATTGTGAAGAAATAGAATTTGCAAAGGAATCGGTTTTTTGGTTTTCAGTGAGATTTTTACCCGGCATAAAAGCTTCGTTGAAAAAAGAGGTCAGTATAAGCATAAATAGGCTGTTTACTGGTATTTATCAAAAAGCTGACTAGATTTGCATAAGCCTATGCTTAGTCGGCGCGCACTAGAGCTTTTCCAAGCTATTGGTTATCACTGTAGGCGAACGCCAAAATGCGAATATAACCGTCGATTCAGATTATTGACAGTATTACTACCAACTTCCTCCCGAAGTCATGCCACTGACGGTCCAATCATTTCCACGTCATCAAGGTTTAAGCTCAATCCTGTCTAAGTTGTCTCATATTGTAGCTTCATAATCTGCATCACTGCCAAAGTGGATTTGAAGTGCTTCTATGCTCATTTTGATTTAATGCATGATACAACGACATGATCGAAATTTGTAGATGCAGTTGATCGTGCAATAGAAACGTTTCAACAGTGCGATAATGATTCCGGCACTTTTACATACACGTTTTGTTGGCTTTTTACTCACCACTTCTAAAACTCTGTGCTCCGAAGAATACTTGTTGTGGCTCGTCGGATTTTCGCTCTGGAGAACCAATGGTTCAGTCGGGTTTAATAATAATTTATTTAGCATTTTGAATGGTTGGCCTTTGGAATTTACGACTGACGCCATCGCTGTCTCGGTTTATATCGCTCGGTAAATGCTGGACATTTTGGAAAAGCTATTTTGATATGACTCAAACTGTAGTTTTGAAGAAAAGAGTAGTATCCGGAAACACGATAGTGTGTTGTCTTTCGCGTGAAGCAACCTATGAGTTAAAATCAACCTTCATTGCTACCTGAAGTGTTACATCATAGTTATTTTGAACTTATAATTGTATAAGAAGTAAGCAATCAGCTTAACGGTATCCACTGTACGAATATACAGAAATGAACATCTAAGTTCAACGGGGTCAACCATATAACGCATGGATTGAAATAGATGCGTCGGCATTCGAAATGGATATTGAGTTAGCAAGGTATAAATCGAATCTTGAATAACGCCGGTATTAGAGTAACATATAAGGGAGGTAGAAATGTCCGCTCCGTATTAATGCATCTCAAAGATAAGACTTCTTTAGGTTGTGCGACGAACTGCATTTGCAAAATCAAATGCATGGGTTGTGCGGGTGTTTACATTAGGTAAGCGTCTAGAGAACTTTGTACTAGGGTAAACGAACACAGGAGTGGGAAAGCAACCCCGCAATCCCAGGGAATATCAATACCTGATTCATAATTCTACCCTAGCTGAACACGTGCTAGACACTGGACACAGCGTAGATCTTGATAACGTGGAAGTGATAAGACGGGGTGTGAAATCTTATAGGGAAAAACTTCACGCCGATGCTGTTGAAAGGCTGGGGCGAATGCGGTGAACAAGGTGGATGGGGAGGATATCTCAACAATCTGGCGTTTGGTTCTGCAGCGGATAAGGATTAACGAGCATAACACCTAATGCGCACATGATTACGTAAGCAGTGTCAGCAGACGCTGTTCACACTTAATAAACAAATACGGATGAACACAGCAATTAGGGGGGGTAATCAATTATCTTGATCTCCCCTGTCTAGCTTAGAGAACTCAGGATTGGTCAAGAAAATGCCTGAACACTGTTCGTACCGACACCCTTGGTCAGACGAAGCTTCTGTGTTCAGAAGCGAAACGTTACCAAAAACTTGCTATAACCGATTCATTGCAAACTTTATTTTCATGATATTGAGTTAGTTTTTGATCGTATGCGTTCTATCTACTTTGATCTCTGAATGAAGCAGATTCTAACAGCTTAAAATGCGGAATAAAAATCAGTTGAATGCTTGCGTGTTCAAATCAGTACATTGGGCTTTAATAATTGCTATACAGTGCGCTCATTGAAGTCTAGTACTCTAAAATTCAACGTGAGGTCACTAAATATTTGCCACTAAGTAAAATTTTGCTATTTGAGTTTGAACATTTGCTCACAGATTGGGAGATCCTTGCAACAATTGACCATCTATAGAGCTCAATATCCTTTCTTTTTTGAGAGTGCATTAAATGAAGTCTAGAATACGTTGAATCTTTGCTATTCGAGCTTGAGCTTGATTGTTTGTCTCTACATTCCTGGTGTCTATAGTAGTCTGACTATTAGTAGTTGTAATCTTGATTAGCAGAAATTCAACAGGTAACATTGAACCAAAATAATTCAGTGTAGTTAAATGAACGTTACCGAACATTTCTATAACAATCGCTTTTGAACTTCGTTAATATCGAAGAGGACATTACCTATTTTATAAGTGTCATCTATCACACTAACTCTACTATTAGGGTGCAATTTTGTTTAATGTTACTCGGGAGACCCATT
The DNA here is from genome assembly GCA_013407085.1 of Atriophallophorus winterbourni. Classification (NCBI taxonomy): domain Eukaryota; kingdom Metazoa; phylum Platyhelminthes; class Trematoda; order Plagiorchiida; family Microphallidae; genus Atriophallophorus; species Atriophallophorus winterbourni. Next base: position 40,905 of record JACCGJ010001889.1, on the reverse strand, counting down.
CAATTACCTGGATGCATTAAAATCTTCTGGATTATCTACATGCAGTTATGTTTGGTCTGTTGTTGCGCATTTGCAATATACTTTACAGCCCGCATATGCAGGTTCCGAGTTGACTGTAGCATTCTATTCAAAAAGGCGAATGCAAAAGTACACCACGTGTTATTCACTGAGTAATGAACGATCGAAATTTACAGCATATGTTATGGTGCATGAAATCCAGAGCGGTTTCATAGTAGCGAGTCCGCATCAACAAATTCTCACTCAACCAAAACAGTAGAAACACCAAACTAGACGATAAATTTGTTCAAGTCTTATCTGAAATAAATAGGTTTCAGTCAACATTGAAGCTGTAAATAGGTAATAAACGAAAAATTGCAAAATCCGATTTTAATATAAACGTGGAAAGAAACCTGTATTCTTCCACCATCGAGGAATAAACATCATCGATATGCTTTTAAGCTGTTTGTGAGTTTACTGTTAAATTAGTTCTCCACTGAGTATCATAGGCGTAGACATAACAAAATTCAGTTTCACCATAGAATGGGATGGGGCGACCCTGCGCGATATCAGCTGCAAAAATTTGTGTGATTTTTCCACATCACTGCTGTTCTCGACTCCTTAAACCGCGATTGTGTAATAGACGCCAAGTTAGTGGATGAGGTCTCACCCCAATATCATTAGCATAAGCTTAGCCCATTAGGTGTTTATGGTCGTGTCTACAAAAAATAATCAGGTGAATTTCATTTACAGTCATTACCCAAGAAAGAAAGCGCATTGCTGCCAGTATAACGATGCCTTTTTTGCACCGTGAAACATTCAATGGCGGGCTGACATCCCCGTAAGTTATCCACCAATATCAGTTTCTGCTATTTTCACCACATAAAATTGTGCTCTCACCCACTACGTCAGCAGTTTTGTATGAGCCTCTTCCAAGAAACTGACCTCATTATACAATTAGTTATGTGGAATTATTGCAAATTAGTCAGATTTGTAAGGAATCGTTACGATGATGTTGTAAATACTGCATCCCATTAGACAGAGAACATCAGGTGGATGAAAGAAATGGACGATTCATCCAGCCACGATTTCTAGTAATTTTGAGAACCATGTGCAAGTTTTTCACAAATTGTCCACTATATGGTAATTTGAATTTAATTATTCATCTAATAGAGCTGCATTTGATTTTGGTACGCGTAACTTTAGATTTGAGAACGAATTATTAGCTAGATTGTACTAATTTTAAAATCTCAAAATTATCGGAAATTGGTCAGTATCAAACTAGCATTATTTATCTTGAGTTTGGCAGCAAAGAAATGGAGTCTTCAAGTGTGGATATTTATCTCGGACTATTTAATTCAATTTTAATGGTTTAAAAAGCATATACCTTTACAGAAAACTACAGAATAATATGGGAAATATGAATAATATAACCAGCAACAACGAGATTGGGACAATTACTGAGCACTTCAAGAATCAGGTAAAAATCCAAAGGGGAGAAATTGTTTTCGTTTGAGGTGTGATGACGCATGTAAATCCATGGGGTCAGGATGTATACTTTCCTTCGATGCACGAGTTAAGGACCAAAGAGGCATCAAGTTTTCTATTAAATATGCTTTATTTGTAGAGTTCACAACACAATCCAAATAAAAAACTCGCAGGACAAAATATGTCGTCTACTGTTCAGACGCGAGTGTGGGACTGTTAGAATAAGGTGTGAGCTCTTGTCTTATGCGAGTTCCGTAGATTAAATAAGCATTGCAAAGGGTGATATGCGGTCGTCAAAATATTGTGATAGAAAAGTATGAAAGTGAAAACCCGGCAGGACGACCACACACGAAATTCTGATGATGGTGTGAATATATTTTTAATGTGATTACTGATCGCTTACTATTAAAATGTTGAATTTATTGAATATGGTTCAACGTTGCCGCACTTACAATTCTCCGAAAAGGGGTTTCGTAAGCAAACAACATCTTGAGATTAGGATAGATAAGCAGTAATAAAATATTTGGAGTAACCAAGGAGCATATTTAAATGTATGAAAGTTGTGCACATCACCCGCCAACACGAAGAGTTACGTTGGCGAACATACAATGGCAAACACGTGACTCAGCCTCTAGCAATATACTTTCAGGGCATTTTTCAGTTTCATACTGTCTCTTGAATGGCTTGACCAAAAATTTGAAAAATATGATTATAATCCTTCGTCGCAATCAAGGGCCTCAATGAAATTCAGATACAGCATTATCATTGCCCTAATCAATTTTTATGCACAATTCAAATTATTTGCTTGAAGTTTCATTAATGCGCATTTGATTTATAGATTGAACTAATGAACTACGCTTTCAGCCTTCACAAATTCACAAGCGCATTTTGCTGTTTGTATGCGTAACAAAATTAGAGCTTCTTGGATGAACACTATTTATACGTGATTTAAAATTCAGCAAAACCTGCATTATTCTCCAGAGAACAAAATGATCATCAGGAAATAATGTCCTTATAATATGCATATAAGTGTAAATTATTGTTTTTCCCAGAAAATGTTCAACTAGTATGAGATACCAAGCAAGAGATACACTATGTCTTCACTTCAGCACAGAAATGTCAATTGTGGTAAATGTTGGTAATATGTTACTAGATAGATTAATATTTTGCGACTACTCATCAGTACCAAGTCCTCCGAAATATTCACAAAGTTTATCATAGTCTACATTGGAAGCACTGGACTCCAGTTTCGATCTTATTTGAGTTCATCGGCAGTGCATATCCTGTCTCGTGTCGGATTCGAACCCAGAGCCAGCACTATTGCAGTCTCACGCCTCATGGCAGTCCACCATTTGACCTATCGCGATTAAACCTTCGTGAATGTTTCTCCAGACCGGCACATTTGACTAACGTCATATGCCCGACCAGTCGGAAGAAGCAAGCAACATATGTTGTGGTCGTCCAACCGATCTGATCTCATTGTCAAGTCTTCCCATCGGACATATCTTTGTTGACCAACCTATCAATACAGCATTCTCCGTTGTATTTTAATTTCAGTTTTCTCTTCAGCCTTATTGTTAAATAAGCCTTGTCTTTTGAATATCATATCGAAATTTATTTTGCTGTTGAATGAGTAATAAAAAATCTTCAATAACTGAACCTGATCTTACTGTCTCCACCTGATGACGGCAAACAGCCAGAAACCTGTAGTGGTGTGTAATGAGATAGGATGTGAGCACCACAATAGATCACTACTACTTTTATTTAGTAAGTAGCCAAATATTGATAGTAAATTTGTTTTAGTAGATTTCACGTTCCACCGCTGGTTCAGTTCATATTTTTAAGTTGAGCACCTAAGAATTTAAATAAATATTGCCAACTATTCATTAAAAGATGATTTACTTGTTGTTGTTGCGATATTGTAAGATTTAGAACACCAAAGTGACTAATATTACCAATCCGTTCATGGCTGCCTATGCTCAACTGCGGCGTTGATCGAAGCCTGATATTATTATCATAATTAAAACCATCTCATTGGTTCTTATCCCATGCGCAATCTGAGGTTCTAGCTACTGGATGATAATGCTGAGTTGTTCATTCAGCCACGAAACAATTAATTGCGTTCAGCTGCGACATAGCACTATGATTTCAAATAATAGCGAACGATTACGAACAGTTCAATGTTATGATGATTATTTTTCTAATTTGTTGGCGTAAACTATTCTTTATATTCAATGAAATTCAATAATCTACGGTAATCCAAGCATATTTATCGGGACAGCTTTGTCGTGGAATTAAAATATGAATCCTTGCATGGCCCGGCGATCTATGGATAATATATAATCACTTCTGGCCAGCACATACGGTCATCACAACTAAAATCCGAGTTGCAGAGTAAAAAGTGAATCGATACGTGATATTGATAAATAATATCATTTAAATAAACAGCGTCATAAATCCTTCCGGATTTACATAATAAATAATAAATTATACTGAAACCAGCGTCTCTTTCTGGTTGAAGTGTCTTCGTACGTCAGCAAATCAGTACGCATGATTCGCCACGAATAGGGACTGGCCACCTGCTGCAGTCTGTAAATCCCCTTCGTATTTGCCCAAGGACGCAGCGCCATTCGCCTGAATAAGTTAAAAATTGAAACAGCATTTAAATCAAAACGAGTTTTGAATATTCAAGTAATTGCAGAATTGTGGAGTCGGAATATGCTTCGTTAAACAGAATGCTGATGTGTGTATTTGAACACTGCTTTTCGTTTACAGAAATGACTCATTCAATAATATTTTCAATGCATCTCAGCCTAATCAAAATCGATTTGGCGATCGTGTGCTTCTTTCGTCGAAGATTTCTGTCCACATTGCCTCGATCACCAAAATTCCGAGTCACATGATGGTGCATTCGCCAAAGTTTTCACTTTTAGTCTAAAGATAATTTCATAAATCCAGGTTCATAATGTTGTTACTCACACTATAATTTCTGTATAATGTGATAGAAAATACACTATTACTCACTGGATTGTGTAAGGTTTTGCAATTATTTTTGATGGGTTTTCGTGAAAGAAATTTCGTAAATCACGTCATGCCACCTCAACCATTTGAACTTGCGACAAAAGAGCACAAAGCGAATACAGTCCAGCGCGTTGTAAGATTTCTAAATTGCTTGTTTCCCATGAAAAATATATTGCATAAATTAATGTCCATATTGTGATCTAATGCGTGAGCCATTATAGCTTCATTTGTTTTGCCGCCAAAACGTTTTAGTTCCCAATAGAACCGATCCAACTTAACTATCGGTATTCTTTTTTAGAATTCATTAATCTGTAATAGATATGCTCGGCGGCATTTCGAAATTCGTGTTAAGCTTGTGAGTCCGTTAGATATTGCTGATGAATTTTACAATTATTTGAGCAGAATTATGTCCAATTTTACCTTATTTATATTGCGTACAACAGAGGGTCAAAGATGCTAGAACTAGCATAATGAATAGACGAACATCATGATCTGGAGATCGCGTGAATTCCTACGTTTGACACACAACCTGACCTAATCGCACCAGCCTACCATCGGTGTGTACTTCAACGGTACGGTTGTTCGCACACGTGGAGTAGTCAGGTGTCAAGCTCCCCGTCGTATTATCATCGAAAGTTAAGGTCAACAAATTGACAACGAAAATTGACGTGATTTACCGGTGCTAAACCAAAGTTTGTAACATTAATTTTAGCGGAGCATTTTTAGTACATTTGCAGGTGGTTTGAGGTTAAATTTTTAACGTGAACCGAGGTTGCAATAAGCTGAACAACGAAAAACACTTCACCACTTGCAACGCTAACTGGTATTTGATCAAATGTTTCCTCAATGAAAAATCTGTTCATAGGGGTATGCTTCAGCTTTTAAATGGCAGGCATTAGTTCGTTCATTTTATTTTACTTCGCCTAACGAATTAGTGAACCCGGTTGAATTTTGATCAGATACTTATAGCTAGATGCCTTAGAATTTGATGTTAAAATCTTCCGAAAATCACCATTGAATAACTAAAACAAGGGCTATTTTCGTACAGATTAAAAATGTAAGACAATCTGTATTACATCAGGTGACTGAATAATTGATCTGACGAAGGCTCGTACCGCAAGTACTAACCGGTTTTCGTCCGCATTCGTAAGAACACTAGAATTAGAATATCACGTACGCGTATTAGACGTGACAGGATAATTACAAACATGGTGAGTGGTAGAATAAGAAACTTGTTTACGGTTCATTAAAACCTGTACTGTATGGGTTGCAAATGTTTCATGTAAATAAGCAGATACAACTGTAACCTAACCTCAGGCTCACTGCCATCAATGCTTTCTTATCTCTCTGGGGTTCATTTAACATTCTACCGTCTGGTAACTCGCTTAATTTAGCAGACAATAGATTTTAATTCATTAAGATGTTTAACGGTTCTACCACTTCCACCGCCGTACGAACTGTGTAGAAATCATGCTACATACATCGAAGCAACATTATTTTAAACAACGCGTTCAGGGTATCTTTATTTTAAAATATACATCCACATTCAAGTGGCAGATTTAACACATTATCCATATTATCTTACTTGCGCAAGTTTTAGTAGTTCTTGTTGTGCCGACGCCACATTTGCACTTTGGCCATCCCAAGTTTTAATAACAGATGCTTGCAATGCTCGTCCGAAACTGAAAGTAAGGGCCCATGGCTTACGACCAGGGGTAGCGTTGATTGCGTTCAAGTTCTGAGTAGCTTCTACTTCCGACATGCCGCCGGATAGAAAAACAATTCCTAGAATTCAAAGTCAAAAGGAATAGTAGCATTTTGCTTTGGAAAGTCATCATATGTGAATACAATTCTAATGAAGACGATGCAATACATATGGAAAACTCACCAGGAACTGCGGGCGGGACCGTTCTTTGCAAAGCTTGTAATGTAGCCACGGCATTCTGCTCCACGCTGTACTTCTGACTATGCGACTGACCGGCGGTGACCATATTCGGTTTCAGAAGAGTCCCTTCCAAGTAAACATGGTGGTCTTGCAAAGCTTTGTACGTAAAAGATAATACGTCTTCTGTTACTCGCATAGCCGTGTAGAGATCGTGATTGCCGTCTGGAAGAACCTCAGGTTCAACAATTGGCACGATGCCGTTCTAAATTGTATGAGTAATTGAATTAAGCCAATATTTGCATCAATTTTTAATGCAATCACATTCATTATATCATTATAATTCATTGCTGATAATTTTTGTGTATGAAATGCCAGGACAATGATAACATTTTCAAACTAGAACGATATTCAAACACACATATACCACAGCAAATCCTTATGAAACAAAACGATTCTTTAATTGTATGTAACACACTTGCTGACATATGACTGCGTAACGGGCCAACACATTCGCATTCTCTTTCATTGCCAAATAACTTGGAGTTCGCTCGGAGATCCGCAGTACGCAACGCCATTTGGCAAAGTGACAGCCATCCTTTTTGTATTGTGCACAACGATCGTTCAATCCATCCAAACCTTGTGTTGTATATTCATCTGGGGTACCAGCCAGAGAAACCGTTCCTTTATCAACTTTGATGCCTGGAATAATGCCTCTATCCTGTCACGTGAAAAAATGAAAAATCAATACGGCCTTGAACAAGTTGCATATCTATTTATTTTTGTACCACTATGCGGAAGTTTGCCTGGATCAGGCTTGTGCTTTCATACATACATACCATGTACCACATCAACAACCGATGAAAATATTTAACCTATTGATCTGTGGTGTTTTGCAGCGAAACTGGTTTACGATAAGATTTATTGGGGCAATTATAAACGATCTGGTTTAATAGCATGAGAAATTAAATCCAGTCTCATCATCATCATCATCAAAGACAGCAATACACCGGTAGCACGTACCGAATGCTTAACTGTCATACAACCATGAAAAAGTAAAATACTAAAAGATGGGTAAGGGTGGGGCTTAAAATAATTCGCGTGACTTCGTTACAAGATAATTCTGTTTCAAAATAAAATAGCCCTAAATTTTCGTGATGCTTCATCTTCAAAAAAGGTTATTTGTTGCATGTAAAGTGAATTTAGAGCAGTTTGAAATTTGGAGCTTAGATAAGGCTGGCACGACCAACCTATAGAGGAGCCCTCCTTTACGCGTGGATGGGGTTGACAAAATGAGCTTCAACATGAAATCCATGTTTGCTTGGATTTTCATCACACATACACTTCACATACGGTCTCATGATTTCTCATCAGGCTGGTTGTATCAGCTTGATTCATCAGTAGCTTTAAATCTCAAACATCGTTCACCGTGTTCTTATAGATTCAAGTATGCGGATCCTGATCATACGGTCCATGCCTGATGAATGTAAACAGCACGACATCAGTCGTGATGTGTATATGGGAAAAGCATGCAAATAAGAATCTAAAATAAATTTATGAAATGTTTGCATAGACCGTATGATCAAAGTGCCGTCAATTGAAATATATATAGCAATTTTGGTTTCGTTTTTTATCCGTTTACTTGATCACATAATGTGCCATTCGATGTTGCTTATTGGCAGATATTTATATGCCACTCAACCATCACAAAAATGGACCGTTAAACAACAAAAGTAATGAAATGCATTCGAATTAATTTTCCCCTATTGAATTGTAATCTATCATCTACCATTCCACAGAATGCGCTGCTATTTTGAAGTGAGAAGATAAAGCCAGCGCTCATCAATGGTCTTATCCAGTTATCAACAAACAATTTTCATAATGTGGATTATCCAAATTTATAATCAGCCAGATTGAAGGTCTAATCTCTAGTAGTATCCCCAACAGCATCATCGCCACTAAATTTTCCATCGTCGGAGACCATGCTCGAACAGTTTCAATGCCTGATAGTTATCAAATTCGATTGACCCTATGTACGAATTATTGGAAGTAATATTTGAATAGTATCCAATTATTTGCACGAAGCAATTCAGACATTACAATTTTCTATGATCATTAGCGAATAAAAGACTCATTAAATTCTCTTTTGAAAATCACGTTAGGAGAACTCAGAGTTGAACAGTAAACTTGTCTGCATGCATGAATAATTGTTCCGGGTAACTCATTGAATAGTTAATGCATAAAACAATATTATCGATTTTTATTCTGATATTTTTACAGTTAACAAACTTAAATTTATTATTTATATTTCTCTTAGCCTATTTGAGTTCAATATTTTCGAAAAATAATCATAATTTATTCTACAAATATTTTGTGTGGATTCATTCTTACCTACTTACACGCCAATCAAGAAGGATTATTATAACTGTAAGTACCTCAATATTGATTAATATTTTATTAATATTCATATATGTTGCAGCTTTTGAGTTACCTGCAAAAGTCGAATTAGTGGTGTTCCATCTTCACATTTCTGGTATAATGTTTCGTGATAAAGTATTACTCCGGAGATGTTTTTAGCTAAAGCTGGATCAGTAGAAAATAGTAGATGTCTATAAGCCAGGCGATTTTCTTCTGTATTTTCGACATTCACTGTTTTGAACCGCTTTCCGATTGTCGCTGGATTAAACAACATCAGCTTTTACGATCCAAAACTTACGAATGCTTTCATCAGCCGCCAAAAGTCCTTTCCCGGGGGCAACTAACGCATTAGCTATATCCCTTAATTCCTTCATTTTGCCCTCGGGCAAATATTCAGTGAATCTAGGTATAACGTGCGGCATCGATTTGGGGATTAGATATAGCCAACAAACAAGAGTAAGTCTGGTGTAATAACACCCGATTTGAAAACAATCGATCAGAGCCAAATAAGATCGATAGACAAGGCTTCACTGATTGGCTGTACCAGGACCCGTGATTAAATTACCCAAAGTTTAGAGTTTAGAAATATATATTTGCGCAAAATATCTAGAATGATTAAGGTCATAGCAATGCTTTAAGATTCAAGACTTTTGGTAAAAAGCGAATAGCTGTACAACACTATACGATGCACCTATAAAATCGTACTTCCATATTTCGATCCATGTAGTTCGAACCCGGAGTAAAAATAATTGCAAGTATGAAGTGTGTTTAAGAAAATGTTGGGTAAATTCTTTCATTCAAGTGCTTGTGAATAACGGAAGCACGGATGGTTTTGTGCAAGCTTGGGCCAATGAAGTATAATTCAAAATAAAAGTTAGCGATTTTACTTTGTAAAACAATTCACTCCGTTACGACAAAATTTTCGATTCTAAACTCTTCCAGAGAAAACATACTCGGACTAAATAAAAGTTCAAATGACTGTTTTTGCGAGTGTGATCTTTGAATGGTAAGCGTTACGGCAGATGGGAACACATCTTGAATGTGTACCACTGTGGGCCGGGCGCGTATTAATTAGTTTGTAGGCCAGAATTAGGTGTCAGCGAACGCACTAGCGCTCAGTGTCGAGGTAGTCGCTGCTCAAATGTAGAGTCACGCTGCGCGAGGCGTTTTCAATTGTGACTAAGAAGCATGAAGTGGAAGCCGATTGCCCATTTTCCATAAAAATCGCGAATTTCGATATATGCTTGTTTGAAAGTACAATGTACCTACGTGTTGTTGTGGTCAAGCTTTTACCAAGTTGCTAGCCAAAGCACTTCACGCAAGCTCGAATAGCCGATCGTCCGGAGGGTTTTTGCTGTATTAAATAGCTAGCATTCGTATTCGAAATCAAATACAAGACCAAGGGGAGCAACGCAGTCAATAGCCTCAATTGCCATTGCCTCTAAATGAAGGACTAAATCCACTTCTCTGTGGTTATGAAGTGGAAGCTTATCGATTAGTTCACGCGAATTTGTGATCGAGTATGTGTGCCGTATCATCTAATCTGGCAGAGATGGGCGATAGATATTGGCGTTGATACAGTCGTCACGTGACTCATTTAAAACTACTCGAGGTATCCTTTAATTCGAGTTTGGGACTATAAATCTTTTATGCACTGAAGACGTTCGTGTCTGAATAGAGCCATTTTTGAGGGTACTCGTTCCAAAGGAGATTCATGTTGTGGATCAACAGTACGCTTTCAGTCATACATGGTTTAAACTGCGGTTTAGTAACAGCTATCATGTCGGGTGAGTAGCGATTACACAACTCGGTTGGTTCTGTTAATTCATTGGACAGATATAGACATATAGACATTAGAATGAGCTCTTAGTTAATAAGAATGAGTTAGTAACAACATTGTTTTTAGGTTGTCGACGTTGGACCCAGTTCTTTTTCAATCAAGCTGTGGTATTTTGGCAGGTGACTTGGTGTTGGCCTCAGAAGATTTTGCTATAAAAATTAACATTTTAACTTCAGCGTCGGTTTTTGGAATGCGTAATCTGACGTTTTCTGCTTATCTGTTTCCAGCCTGGACCGGATAGCACGCGCCATGCTTCTTGATAAAAATGTCAAATTGGGAGGACGTGGGCTATTCCTTTGATAGTTCGCCGGAAAAGTTATTCTCTACGTGTCGATGGACACAGAATTTCTGGACTGATTATATGGGCCACAAATGACCATGGATTACGATTATGTCCATTTCTTTCATAAACCGATGTGGCCCCTTTATTACATGGAACGTTCAATAGAACACTGCGTGATGTGGCTTGGCCTAAAACATTAGGTGTTCGTTGCTTTTGCTAATTTGCTGAGCTCATAAATAAAATTAGGTCGAACAACCTGGACGCAATCCATTGCCACAGACTGAGATATCGCACGAGCGATATTACTGTTGGTAATTTGAGAGGTACATATATAAATAAGGCGTTCATGTTTCACTTGGAACTATTTGCCTGAAGAAATCACATGATCAGAATCTGTTGAGGTTTTCGCTTCCAAACTCGATGAGTTTATGACGAACCATGCTGTATGCGAGTGTCCCTATTGATTTTTGAGATATTTTATATTTTTTTAAATATTCCATATACCTTGTCATCCTATGGTTATTGTTAAGCTTAATGCTTTTTCTACCATAAAAATTTTCTGTTTCTAGAGCGAGTGATTCTGCATTTGAACACCGTGGACCGGGAAGCCAGTTACAATCTCAAGGCCGACCAAATCAAATATACCAGTCTCCATAAAATAACCACGAAACCGTACGCGGCGGTGGGATGCAAGCGCCGGGTCAGCCAAAACGCAGTTTAGGGTCGATGAGGGGTTACATAATCAATTTGTGCACTATTCTTCCGCAGAAAATATTGCACACGCTTAAACCTCTTTAGAATCCATAACACGCTGCTATCGTCATAATCCTTTCCCGAGTCTTGATTCATCAAATGAGCATACCGACGACACTGAGAGATGAACAATTTTTCAAAGACACGATGTCCGTCAGCGACATTGTTCGAATTCCAACATAGGGTGAAACGGATATCATTCACAGTGAACACAAGCGTAAATAGTTTCTCAACAATTAGCTCACGCAAATAGCGACGCCTATTGTGATAGATCATTGATCAGGCAATTGAACGTTAACCATTCGTGCTGCACTACCGGATATCCGGTGTGACATCAATATGTGGGCGACAACGTCGAAGCCGCTAACACTCTAAATTTGATCAAACATGAATTAAGGCGTGAAATCTCCTCTGTGAGTGAGCTCCATAAACACATTTCAATTCACTAGCTACATTTTATGAGCGCATAATTGAGCGAGAACGTGATAATTTAAGCCAGAACCGAGGGTTTCTTTTGAACACGAGCAAATGGTGGGTAAAAAGCGATCGATATCAACTCGAGATAGATGGAAACACAACAATCCTGGTCTAGTAGTACATGCAATGAATTTCATCGTTACAAATCCGAGTATTAGTGGGACGAAAATTGGACAGAAAGAGCTCCGGTAAAATACGAAGAGAGCTATCGAGGCATTTTTTTAACACAAAAGGCTAGACCATGGATGAATATGCTTCGCTTTGAAGCGGATCGGCGTACAAGCGTTTCACATCGAACTTCCCGCGATTATGCCAAGTGTGATTTCAATTGACGTTAAGTAAACACAGGCTTTACTGGACGAACAACCACCGTACACCCATGCGAATAAAATCAGAATTTCACACACCCCAGAGCGGTGACGAAAAGCCGAGAAAATCTATTCTAAGCGGAATAAATCACGTTGTTTGAGATCAAATATTTATATATATGTGACGAACCGATTCTTGTGCGCAATTAGATCTGTTTGGTGTTAATTTACGTTAGCTGAAACCCGCAGTGGCATGTACGACAAAACGATATAGCCATTTGGGTGACGAAGGAAACTCGCTAAGTGGAATGGAGAAACGAAATGTGAAGCATCGGAAACAATAGATTCTAGCTCCCCTGTGGAATGCCCGAATGGGACAACACTCACTGGCGAACCAAATAATGGAAGACTGAAAGTAAATAGCGGGGATTTTCGATACAGGGAGCCCAAATCCTCAGCACGTGTGGAGTGGAAATGAGATGCGATTGTACAGGAATAAAAAAGTACACCAGACAAAGATAGACCGATAGACAATGTTGTGTGCAATATCCGGAATGAATGGGTGTGAATGAAAGGTTGAAAGGCGTGGTTAGTTTGAAGCGGGTGTGCGACGGCCTTCTTCGGAAAACCACTCGTCTTCAAGGCATTCCACGGTTGAAGGACGATCGCTGAAAAGGGGCGAGTTTAAACAGTGAAATCCGTATCCGTAAAGCAAAACATATTGACGTGTGTAGTTCCATTTCATATGAAATATGATTTTTTCGAGAATTCAAGGATTTATGGTTAAAATGCAAACACCACAACACCATAGGATAACGGTATGAATGAAAATGTGAAAAATAATAGCATGTAATGAGTCGAGTATACAGAAGATGAACGGCTCACGAATGATGTTCGTTGGCAGATGTAGGTCAAATTTCGATTTAAATATCGCTATGCAAGGCGACCCTTAACATGTTGAGGTAGGGAATTCAAGAAAAATACTGCGAAAACAGGCACCGACAATCCATATGTGAACCTGGGACATAAAGGGATAGAGTATGTCCAGGTGACGCTTTCTCGTCACACACTTCAAACAAGTGTCTTAGTGGATATCTTTTGGTAGATAAGAATAATATCGCGCCGTATCCTCCTTTGGGCAAAGTCACATCGACCCAGATGTTGCAATCTTTCAGTGCACGGAACTTTGCGGAGACCGATCGTACTAAATGTCATCGACTTGAAAATCACAGCGTCAACTTTTTACGAGCGTGCAACCACTCTCAATACTGCGACACTTCGCAGAGAACATCGCGTCAAAGTGATCTGCTATCAGCAATGAGCAGTGTGTGGGAACACACTAGTTCATCTTTCATTACCGCTGTTTTATAAATGGGTCCAACGATGAGTAACCACTGTCTATCTCAATCAAAAGGCAACATAAGACTACACATCACTTTCCCTGGCGCTGTGATCGTGATGCTTCACACACACACCGCGACAAAATGAAAATGACCAAACACGAGTCACAACGTTTAGAAAAAAACATACAGCAATACACATACTCCTGATAAACATTAGGTCCATTTTTATCCTTTATCAGACCGCTAACCGCCATAGGGTATGTGCTGTTCCGCGGTTCTATCAGCACGATAAGAAATCGCCACTGGACTGGTTGTAAGTCTGAGACAGTAATTTTTTTACCATTTTGGGTACCTATTTCATGTCAGGATATAGTGTAGGATCATAGTTTAGCAGAATTTCCGAAAATACGACTTCGAACCAAAAGCCTTCAGATTAAAGGCATACCTTAGTCCACAGACCGCCGTCAATACGCAGTTTGTCAACCAGTCACTCCAAACCGAAGCGGATAATGAAGGACATGGTTTGTTACCTCGAGCTCGAAAGAAATAAATGCAACACAGAATGGGTGAACACCATCTGCGCGGCGAGTGTTGAGTTAGATCGCATACTCGAAAGACCAGTAACAGGCTGTTTTGGGAATAGTTGGACGATTTTATGCATGGAATTGTAAGAACGTCTACGTAAATCGCGAATATGGTCTGCTCAAGCTTTCTGGATTAGAGAATCAAATTGTCGTTAGCATTCGAGGCGAGCACTGATATTCTAAAATCATGATTTCACACGTTTAATTTTCAACTACCAGGAAACATCGTTTTTAGTGATAAGTAAAAATTACAAATGTCGTAATGGTGTATAAAAACAAAGTCTTTTCCTCCAGTCCTATCCTGAAAAGCAGGATAAAAATCAAATCACATTAAGCCAAGAATCACGCATAAATGGTTTCAGCCAGAGGCTACCACAGGTTCCAGATAACAGGTGGTAGAATGAAAACAGGATAAATAAGACCACAAGGGCAGTTGCTCCCAAAACTGACAGGCCACTTAAATGGGATCCGTCAAAAAATCCCGAAGAAGCAAGACTTGAGCCAGACGGATGACAAGATAATCATGAAACCTCTGCGTAGATCAGTAAACGAAGTTTTTCCATCCTAAAAGGTTAGTGGTTATAAAATGTAGCGGGTTCTCGGCTTTATTACTTCCACCAAAGCAGGCCACGTATCTCTGGATAACCTGTATCGGCTGGAAGCGTTGCACCGCCAAGCGAAAACTAATACACAACAGTTTCAATTACGTGTACAACAAATGAAACAAAATTATTTGTCTGCTTCAAGTCTGCTCATATTCCTTGCACTTACACACTATGACCACTTTCTGGCTGTTTGCCGCCATCATGTACAGACAGTAAGCCATTGTTTATCAGATAGGTAGAGCCAAAATTTGGATGACTAATCTACCCAGTGGATCCAAGTCACCTGATCGAATCAATGGAAATGGCCAGTTTTTTGAGTGTTTATATCCCCTGCACTTACACACTGGACCTTAACGTGGTGCGATGGTTTGTGTACCTCTATGACCTATTGAGCTATGCTGGGTGGTGCTCTCCGAGCAACTTCAGTCACTCATACCAGGAAGGTCAATGGTTAGAGGTCAGACGAACACGGTCTCAACCTAACCCGCGGCCTTGTGGGTCAGGCTTTTTAGCCTAAGGGTTTGGTCGAGAACCTTAATTGCTCTCTGTCTATGCATGGGTGACCTGGTAGTATCCCAGCCCGCATACAACCATGACTACTACTACGAAACCCAACTTCATAGTGCATCGGCAGTCGCGTACGATAAACAGGGTCGCCTTAGCTGCTGCATACAGCAGGGCGGGTAAGCGAAAACAAGCTACTGCTGGCCCTACTCTTCAAGCGGTTTCTGACCTCTCCATTCCCCATCCACTCCTAACACTCCGTCTGTCAATCCCAGCTTTAGAAAAGACCGCTCTGAACATGTTGGAACATTTTTTGTTGGCGAATTTCCAGATCACTTTCTGAAAACACGGACCTCTGCTCACATCGGAGCCAGGAATGTTAGAACTCTCAGACAAATACGCCAGCAAGCTGCATTGGTTGTTACCTTAGATAGTCTAGATAGATGTTTACTGATTATCGGAAACGCGCTTAAATGATCCGTCTACAATTGTTGAACTTACTGCCCCAAACCTTTCAAATCCCTACTTTTTGCGCTGCTACGGTGATCCTGTAGCTGCCATTTCAGGACAGGCGGGTGTTGGTATAGTGCTGAAATCACGTGCTGAACCCTGTCTAATCGACTGGATTCCTTGCAATAGCAGGATGTGCGCTTTCTAAAACCACAGACCTCTGCCCACATCGGAGCCATGAATGTCAGAACTCTCAAACAAATAGGCCAGCAAACTGCATTGGCTCTAGCCACCAATATTAGACCAAACTCAAAATCTGCTAATCAGAGATGCTTGTTTATTGTAGCAACTTACGCCCCGAATAACACAAATTCCGACGACGAGAAGAACGCCTTCTACGACGATCTTTATGCTCTTCTGCGACGTGCACAAACCTCCGATATTGCTGTCTTAGCGGGAGATATGGATGCCAGACTGGGTAACTTAGATACATCTGAATCACAATTAGGTGGCATGTTTGGTCTTGAAGGCCAACGCACAGATAATGGTAACGGTTTATACAATTCTGTGCACAATCTCGATTATTCATTAGCAGCAGTTTCTTTCGCCGTAAAAGATGTAAATGTGCCACATAGCGCTCGCCGGATGGAACCCAACCTTCGGTCCAAATCGACCATATCGCTCGCTGGAGATGTTGCATTGAGGACTGCCGCTCCTTTTGGAATACCTGCATAGATTCAGATCATGCTCTTGTGCGATGTAGGTTCTCGTTAAAGTTATCCGGTACGAAGCCTTCGAATGGGAAACGCATTGCGGTCGAAAAATTCTCACAGCCTACAGTTCAAGACATTTATAGGACCCTTTTGAGTAACTCACTCCTTGTTGCTCAGTGTGCAACTGCTGATGAAAGGTGGAACAAAATAGCAGGGATTATGCGAGCTGCCGCAATAACAGCCTGAGACTACACAATCAACCCAAAAGTCCCACTGGATTTCACAGCGATCTATAGACATTCTTCACCAGCGACGCCAAATACCTCACGGTACTCTATCACTAATAAGAATCGCCGCCTCTCACGCTGGGCCAAACATTTTGAAGAACCATTCAGCTGATCGCCTGCAACAGAACCATTCCCTCATTCGAAGCAGTGTGATCCTTGGTCTGTTAGCGTAGATCCCCTTAATGATTTAGAAATTAAATCATGTATCGAATCCATGAAACGATTCAAAGCTGCTGGCCCCGATGACACACGGCCTGTTTTGTTCAAAGAAGGTGGCCAAGTCGTAATCAGCACATTAGGCGAAGTGTGGTTGTCAAAATCCGTCCCTCAGAGTTGGGGCGAATCGGTTATCATACCTATATTTTAAAAAGGCGAAGCTCATGCTCTAATCACCGTGGGATAAGTCTCACTCCCATCATTATGAGATTATTAGCGTTCATATATCTTCGAAGATTAACATCGCATACAGAATCACAGATCCGAGAGCAGCAAGCTGGCTTCCAACCTGGCAGAGGCTGTGTCGACCACATTTTTACTATTCGACGGATCTTAGAACTGCGGCACACCTATCGACAATCGACAATAGCCATCTTTTTAAACTTCAAAGGAGCCTTTGATTCAGTCGTTCGAAATGTCCTGCTTAATACCTTGCTCTTCAAAGGCGTTCCACAAAAGTACATCAACATACTACGTGCACTTTATGCACATACATCCGGATGCGTTAAGGTTTACAACGAACTTTCTCCCAAATTCCACACTACTAGTGGCGTCCGACAAGGATGTCCGATTTCTCCGGTTTTGTTCAATTTTGTAATTGATGCCATTATGGAATTATGCAACGAAGGAGCCCCAGCTTTCGGAGTTCACATAATGCCTGGCGTCAAGCTTCTCGACTTGGATTATGCTGATGATATAGTTCTGCTCTTCGACTCGTACACAGATGCACAGGTGATACTGAACAAGCTATCTAGTATTGTGCCCGCATTTGGAATGCGTTTTACACCCTCTAAGTGCAGTGTTCTGCTGCAGGACATCAACTTATCAAACAGCACTTTATTACTTGACAATCAGGCGCTTGAAATTGTAGATCGTTTTACATATCTCAGTAGTTGTATCAATAATTCTTCATCGTTAGATGACGAGTTCTCGGCATTTCTAAAGCGACCGTAGCATTCCGAACCTAGGTCACATCAGGCGCCAAAAAGGACTGTCTCTGTTACTTAAGGTTAGAGTCTATAAAGCGACAGTTCGGGCTGTGTCACTGTATGGGTGCGAAACCTGGACCTTACGTAAAGCACACATCCAGCGTCTCCAAGTATTTGACAACCGATGTCTCCGCAACATTCTAGGAGTTAGCTGTTACAATCGCATACGCACCGATGCTCTCCGAAATAAGTTGTTCGGTAGTAATGTTGATATAGAGAAGCAGATCAAGCTGCATAGGTTACGCTGGTTTGGTCACGTTACGTAGATGCCGGACCATCGACTTCCGAAACGGGTTCTTTTTGCGACGCCACAAACCTGATTGGCGTAAATCTCAGTGTCGCCAAACCGGCACGTGGCATATGCAGCTAAAAAGCCTTACTAGCAACTTTTCCAAAGTCGGTGCAGCACATCTTCCAGGCTGGTGTCCCCGCGATCAGATATCGCAATGGCTAGCTACGCTTAAGGATATGTCCCGAAACCTTGTTCAATGGCGGTCTTGCACTAAGCATCTTCTTGGAGTGTTTGCTTAACCTTGTATGTTGTCAAGCGGAGTGACGAGAAAAGCTTGTTATGATGCATGACAGTGAAAGCCGCAACGAAGCTGCCGTGCTGATGTTGCTCTACTCGTTCACGAAACT
This sequence comes from Atriophallophorus winterbourni, assembly GCA_013407085.1. Lineage (NCBI taxonomy): Eukaryota > Metazoa > Platyhelminthes > Trematoda > Plagiorchiida > Microphallidae > Atriophallophorus > Atriophallophorus winterbourni. The sequence continues at coordinate 22,108 of JACCGJ010001889.1, read as the reverse complement.
TGTTTGAATGCATGTTCCATTCGAGGTGTAGGCACGTCTTCCCAGTTTGTTTATGCTTACTCTTCTATCAAATGCGTAGCTATTTAAGTCTCACCCTTCCCCATTTTTTAGGATTTTACTTTTTCATGGTTGTGTGGCAGTTAAGAATTCGGTACATGCTTCCGGTGTAATGCTGTCTGTAATGATGATGATGACACACTAGAACCGGATCCGTCATTCGATGGGTGTCTGCAACAATCTGATGAACGACGGCTTGCAAATATAAAACTAACTGTCTTTATGACTTAATTGAACGAAGAACCGTTAACGGCTATAATCGATAACGTATTAGGAATGAACAGGATTATTCGTCTTGAGGCATAATCTGGGCTATCTTCGAACTGAGTGATTAAATGTCGGAAGAGCTTATCTGGTTTAATAGATAACGGCAACAAACATTAGAAAGACAATGTAAAAGTATACAATGGTAAAATTGCGTCTAGTTTTAAACACGCGGTTTAATGACGGATTTAAAATTTACAAGCAGCATTCCATTCAGCCTCTACGCAACAAATAACAGCACACACACACAAATTTCGATAGCTAAAGCAGCAATGAATACTTACCAAGGATTTTTTACAAGCAGCTTGCGAATGAAGCTGATCGCACAAGACGGGATGTCATCGAACAACTCTTCAGGATAATTGATCCGCACTTGGGTAACATTTGTCAACGTTTCTGCTTTGGTTGGGGCCCAAAACGGACTGACACCGGTTAGGAGAAAGTAGGTCAAAACTCCGACGCTCCTAGGTGACGCAATTGAGGATGCTCATGATGCAATACATGGATTTTGGTTATAGAAACGGTAGTTTAAGCTTGAGAAACATCAAAAGAGCCAAGCATAAGCCATTCGTTTACAGCCAATTAAAGCTGACGTTGTCAAAATTATACTGACTAAATCTGCGCAATCCTGAACACAGTTAGAAGCCAAGTGTATTTACAAAAGTAAATTTGAATTAATGCTGACAAGTCACCAGAGAATAGAGACGAAGAAAGAAACAGAGGTAATGCGATGGGTTGTTAGTTTGACAGATCGTATACTTTACTTTAATCTCATCTTGATGCGAAGCAAATATATCGCATCATCATCATCACAGACAGCATTACACCGGTAGCACGTACTGAATGCCCAACTGCCATTCTACCATGAAAAAGTAAAATCCTAAAAGATGGGGAAGGGTGGGACTTAAATAGCTAGGGATTTTATAGAAGAGTAAGCACTCCGCTTGACAACATACAAGGTTAAGCAAACACTCCAAGAAGATGCTTAGTGCAAGACCGCCATTGAACACGGTTTCGGGGCATATCCTGAAGCGTAACTAGCCATTGCGATATCTGATCGCGGGGACACCAGCCTGGAAGATGCGCTGCGCTGACTTTTGAAAGGTTACTAGTAAGGGCTTTTAGCTGCCTATGCCACGTGACGGTTTGGCCACCACGAGATTTACGCTAATATATCGCATTGCTTCGGTATGTGCTATTTTGGGGAAGAGGCAGCTATGTTGGACTACACAGAGAGAGTTGACACCAACTGCTTGCAATATCTCGTGACATTCAGTGAAGCATATGGGGAAATGCAGTCAAATTACAACAAGTACTTTATCGATATATCGGTCATACTAAATTCATCAAATTCTAAACAAGGCTTGAACTCTGAAATCACTGTTGGATAGGACTGACATGACCGACAATTTCAATCAAATGTAAACGCCCACGCAGATGAGGATAACAGGGATACAAGACACGCGGATCCCGATCACAGTTAATATTCGATGCGTCCAGACAACAATAATAATAATAATAATTATATTTGCACAATCTGATACAGATATGGTGCTGTTCAACATAAACAATGATATGTACAAAGCGAGAAGGGGGGTATAAAGCGTTGTCATCATCGTCATCGTTGAAACAACAATAAACTGATCACGGTGTGTGTATGTGTGGATAAATGGATAGTTCATCGAATTCTAATTCGTCTGCTTCATAAGCGCAACGCTGAATCATCAGCAAATAGACAAAATATACCGTAGATAAATCGTTTTCAAAGGAACAAGAACAAAACAAGACTTACCAGATGTCGGTGGTGAGATGGATAGGGTTATAATCCAAAATCTCCGGAGCTAAAAACAGAAAATGTAAATGTTTTTAAACAGAATATGGCGTTTCTAATTGTGTTAAGATTAATCGGTGAGAAATCACATCATTGGTCACGAGAAAAATAGATGGCATCCTGATGCGCGGTAACCAACAGAAAACGTTGAACACGAATTTTTCGGCCAACGAGAATCGTTAATTTCAACAATGCAAACATGGACCGGCCAGTGCGCATCTAACAAAGATCATCAGGAATTTCTAGAAATTGCTATTGCTCGAGCATGCGAATTCCTGGCGTTCTGCCAAGTGTGCAGAGTCGATCGCGCGGCGATGCCCATTCGAATTCCTCGATCTGGGAGCCCGAACGCATGGGCGAAAACGCAGTGGCGCGCGCACACACACACAGACAAAAACCGGTTGTCCACAACCTGGCTAGATTGTGGATCCGCATTCCAATCCCAGCGCCCGGAAAATGTCTAATCGCGTGGATCGGGGCACATTTGCTCAGCGTGCACAGTGTATGAAATGCTACGATGAATCATCGTGAAATATTTACAACAATGGAGGTATTTGGTACACGCACGCAAATTCGAACGAAAAGGTCAGTGAAGGTTGGAAAGCGAATATTTGATTTGTGGTAATCAATGGAGTGACGGTAAGGATGGTGTGCGACTAGTAAAATGCATGATTTATATGATACCGAAACGCCACATAATTTGTGTAAATATTTCACACAAAATTTCTACTCTCTTTCTGCATAAATCTCGTTTTTTTTGGAAAATAGAACTACGTATGTGTAGGGTAAAGACGGGAGCAGATAGTAAAGTCGACGATTATTGGAGCTCACACCGGATAATCACGTTTTCTGTCAGATGTACCTTATATTGTCATCCAATTAAAGCAATCTCAACATGAAAAATACTGCATCACTTTAGCCAACTTGGTTAAAGTACTGATGACGGCAAACATCCAGAAACCGACAGTGGTGTGTAAGTGCGGGGATGTGAGCAACACATTACCGTAGATATCATTTCGATAGACATTGAACTCCCGTATCTACAGCAACAGCAGACTGACCGTGAAGATGAGAATGATCACACATGGGGCGTGTTGGAAATCGTACGAAATACGTTCACCTACCCAACATCAACGGTTTCGATGAAGATGATAAGGAAGCAGAACCATTCAACAATAGAAAATTAGAGACAGCACAATTGATTTCAACGATATTATGTAAACTTTATCCGCTGGAATTGCTTAAATTGTTCGCGTTTCGGATCTCGAATAACATCGACTCTCTCTCACACACCAAAATCCGAGTTGAGTATTTTGAGGGGAAAAAACACCATGCTAATCAGATGATTACACACAACTGTGTTCCGAATGTGGAAGTTACATCGAAACATTTGGAAATCATGAAAGCGCACATAAAACATGGGTACATTGGGTTGATCGATCACCATTCCAAATGGTCTCATTCAGTAGATTCGTGCACGAAGATAAATTCAACATAAATTTAAATACAAGACCAAGGGGAGCAATGCAGTCAATACCCTCAATTGCCATTGCCTCTGAATAAAGGACTAAATACTCTTCTCTGTGGTTATGAAGTGGAAGCTTATCGATTAGTTCACGCGAATTTGTGATCGAGTATGTGTGCCGTATCATTTAATCTGGCAGAGATGGGCGATAGATATTGGCATTGATACAGTCGTCACGTGAATCGTTTAATACTACTCAAGAGATAACCTTTAATTCGAGTTTGGGACTATAAATCGTTTATGCACTGAAGACGTTCGTGTCTGAATAGAGCCATTTTTGAGGGTACTCGTTCCAAAGGAGATTCATGTTGTGGATCAACAGTACGCTTTCAGTCATACATGGTTTAAACTGCGGTTTAGTAACAGCTATAATGTCGGGTGAGTAGCGATTACACAACTCGGTTGGTTCTGTTAATTTATTGGACAGATATAAACATATAGAAATTAGAACGAGCTCTTAGTTAATAAGAATGAGTTAGTAACAACATTGTTTTTAGGTTGTCGACGTTGGACCCATTTCTTTTTCAATCAAGCTGTGGTATTTTGGCAGGTGACTTGGTGTTGGCCTCGGAAGATTTTGCTATAAAAATTAACATTTTAACTTCAGCGTCGGTTTTTGGAATGCGTAATCTGACGTTTTCTGCTTATCTGTTTCCAGCCTGGACCGGATAGCACGCGCCATGCTTCTTGACAAAAATGTAAACTTGGGAGGACGTGGGCTATTCCTTTGATAGTTCGCCGGAAAAGTTATTCTCTACGTGTCGATGGACACAGAATTTCAGGACTGATTATATGGGCCACAAATGACCACGGATTACGATTATGTCCATTTCTTTCATAAACCGATGTGGCCCCTTTATTACATGGAACGTTCAATAGAACACTGCGTGATGTGGCTTGGCCTAAAACATTAGGTGTTCGTTGCTTTTGCTAATTTGCTGAGCTCATAAATAAAATTAGGTCGAACAACCTGGACGCAATCCATTGCCACAGACTGAGATATCGCATGAGCGATATTACTGTTGGTAATTTGAGAGGTACATATATAAATAAGGCGTTCATGTTTTACTTGGAACTATTTGCCTGAAGAAATCACATGATCAGAATCTGTTGAGGTTTTCGCTTCCAAACTCGATGAGTTTATGACGAGCCATGCTGTTTGCGAGTGTCCCTATTGATTTTTGAGATATTTTATATTTTTTAAATATTCCATATACCTTGTCATCCTATGGTTATTGTTAAGCTTAATGCTTTTTCTACCATAAAAATTTTCTGTTTCTAGAGCCAGCATTCAGCTGGAGCTCCACGAACCCATGTCTCTATACATCTTGCTATTCGTTATTTCAATTTCTATCGCAATTTTAGGGTGGACTTTTACTAATAAATGTCAATGATGCGTCTATTCATTCTATTCACTATTTAAGCATGTAATACCGTTTCCATGCGTTGATAATGCTCCCCTAAAAGAAGTAGCTTCAAATGCGATTGCATCCAATGGTGATTGTCCAGCCTATATGTATGTATGTCGCTGGATAAAAATGAGGATACATCCCTTGGTTACTTCCAATGCAATGTAATGTACAATACGGGTGGGGAACTGTGGAAAAAGAAAAGTGGTCACTTTTGTTCAAGTACTCACGTCTTTTTTGTTTTTATAGTTTATGACCGATCAAAAGTACTGTCAGGGGAAATAGAGATGATATACTCTTTCCATTGATGTCGATTCATTGCCAATGTGTACAGCCAAACACTCTCCTTCTACATCCAGGCAAGCGCACCCGTCCAACTTTGGCTAAACCAAAAGTGAGCCTTTTCAAGTCACTCTTCCAAGTTAGTAGCTGATCACCAGCCACATTTTCCAGCCTGCACCAACTGACGCATAAAGCGCTCAGCGTGGTAATCGTTCAGGTTTCATGCACAATGCGTGCTCCAACCAGCGGAGACGACGTCGGTTAATGGCTGTCTCAAGGCTATTGCCGTTGCTTCCGAGGACCTCAGAGTCACAAACGTGGTGTTGCCACCGAACGTGAGCAATCCTTCGCAAAAAAGGTTGGTCGAAGACCACCATCCCCCTAACATCTTCTGCTCGAACTGTCCAACATTCACTCCCGTAGAGCAATACTGTCCTTACAGAGGTGGAATATATCCTTCCTTTCAAACTTAAGCTTAGATCACATCTCTTCCAGAGGCCCTTAAATTTAGTGAATGCCAGTCTGGCCTTAGCAATTCCGGACATAATTTCCTTCTCTATCCGACCCCCAGCAACCACCCGACTTCCTAGGTAGTTGAACTGTTCAACATGACCGAGAACCACATCATTTGGAGCCAAATTTTGCAGTTCACCTAGCCACTACTGAAGGAGCATTTTACACTTGCTTGGCGAATAAAAGAGCCCATACTTAGATGCATCCATTGCAATCATATTCAAGGCCTGTTGGATAAATGTTTGGTCTTCGCCCAGTAAGGCAATATCATTATCATAATCCAGGTCCATAACACGCCCAACTGGAAGGAGCTCAACGCCACCCGTGGTGAAACGACTAAGAGCACGCCGGAGGACGTCCTCGATGACGAAGTTGAACAAGAACGGGGAAATTGAACAGCCTTGTCTTACACCCGTAGTAGTGTTGGATGGCTTTGAAAGGCTATCGTAAGCCCTTACCATCCCTATCAAGTGAGTGTATGAGTCCTTTAGAATGAGACTTCGATGTTATTCCTTTGCGAAGTAAGCAGTTCCATAGGGCAAATCTGTCAACCGAGTCAAAGGTGGCTCTGATATCCAGTAACACCACAATGGTTGGTGGCTGATACAGGTATCGGTTTTCTAACAACTGTCGCAGAATGAAGATCTGGTGCACACTTCCGCGCCCTGGCCGAAAGCCAGCTTGCTCTTCGCGAGTAGTGTCCTCGAACTGGGGTAAGTCTGCGAAGAAGGATGGCGAACAATATCTTAGCTACCACCGGAATAAGCGAAATTCGGTGTTAGTTGCGACATTCCTTCCCTACTCCTTTTTATGGACTCGTATTATCAGCGATTCACCCCAGGAGGCAGGTACCCTCTCGTCCATCCAAACCTTTGAGAACAGCTCGTGCAATTCTGCTACGACTGTCTCGCCTCCTTCCTTAACATATACCGGGTTGAACTCGTCGGGGACCGTCACCTTGTGTCGCTTTAGTGATTGGATCTCTCTTCGTATTTCTTCGACACTGGGCGGGGCTAGAGACACGGACCATTGCATAGGAGGTTGAGGGATGTCGGCTGTATCTGAAGGGGGTACTGATTAACTGCTGACTAACATATTCTTTCCATCTTTCTAAACGTCTATGAAGGCTCGTTGTGCGCGAGCCATCAACCTCAAGGATGGTTGCGGCTTAGAACCACATACACTAATCAATTGTTAAACCTTCGCATGTTGTCCATAGCTGACGCTCTTTCCTTCTCTGAAGCGTGTTCATTCCACCAAGTCTCACGGTCACGCCTCAGACTATCTTTGATTAAGTGTCTAAGACACTTCCGATAGTCTTCATACTCTAAATCACTCGGTAAGGCACGGTGCTGTTCGAGTAGCATGAGGGGCTCAGCAGAGATACAGCGGTATGACGGTTGACGAGCGAGTTTGCAGCATTTTGTAGCAGAGTCGTAGAGTGCTTGCTTAAAATAGCCGATTTTTAGAAAGGTGAGCCGATAGAGTATCCCAAAATCTGGCTTTTACTTCAGGCAGCTATAAAGCGTTTGTGTCTAATTTGGGACGCTTTGGTTTGGGTTTACCTCCTAATTGCGGGTTGATTGTTGCGCACATTAAAGCGTGATCAGAATTTACACTGGTACTCCAATAAGATCGGCAGTTTTTGACACTATCTCGCCACCCGTAGCGATATGGTCAAGCTGTGCCCAAGTACGTTGTGATGGGGAGCGCCAGGTAGCTAGATGGCGCTTGGGATGTCGAAAATTTGTGGAGGCGAGGAAGAGGCGGTGGTTGTCACAGAGGGACAACAATCTCTCTTGTCTGTTCGGTCGTCTGACATCCCATACTTCCCTCCAAGTAAGCGCGCAGACTGCACTATGCATCCAAATCGCCGGCAAGCACTACTATATCGCCTCTGCGTGCTTTCATTAAGAGAGAACGAAGTTCTTCGCAGAATTCGTCCTTTACCTCCTCTGCCCCACAGTTTGTGGGTACGTTTAGCCGAGCTCACGAATAGGATCTACTCTCGTCACTGTGCTTGTTCACTCTGTTATTTCTATTTCTTTTGTCATATCTATCTAGGCCTGGGCAACCTGACAGTATCTCAGCCCACATGCAGTCTCTGACTGTGCGGCACTTTGCCTGGATCAGGCTTGTGTTTTCACATCACATCAGCCCTGAAATCTCGCTGCGCATTGTCGGCTATTAACGGGTATACAATCTAGAAGGGAGGTTTCCGCATTTTGGCTAAGAATAATTCCAACACCAGCTAGGCCAGCAGAGGAAGCAATGGGATCACTAGACACACGCAAGTAGAACCTACTCCCAAGAAACATGGTTGTATGACAGTTAAGCATTCGGTACATGCTACCGGTGTAATGCTGTCTCTGATGATGATGAATGTTGTACGCAGGAAAACATCTGCGGTCACAAACTTTGTCTTCGTCTGTGGTGTGAAATAGGGAAAGGCACGCAATACGCTCATGTGCTAGTTTAGTGCGTCCTATCAATGCGATTTATTAGCGCTAATGCATAACAGTAAATTAAAAAGCATCTGAGCTTGTCATTACCTCGCCGCGATAGCACGTTATTCAAACCCGAAATTCCTCGTTTAAATATCGATCTCATTTGCTGCCAATAACAGTTTTCAAACATGTCCTCGCCATTATGAAGGTGCCTGTAACAAGCATCGAATTCGTTTCCGCGAGGTAGTAACTTATCCCATGTCCAGTGGTATGCAGTCAATCCGTGCGATGTGCACCGATGTGCGATCGTGCAGTACTTTGTGCTGCGCGGCTAACACCGTGCTAAATTGATTGGCAAGAAGTAGTGAGCTGCATGCTGATACAAGCTGGAGTCTCACTACCATTTCTAGTTCTATTCTATTTTCTTCCTCATCTGTCTAGGCCTGGGCAACCTGACAGTATCTTAGCCCACGTGCAGTCTCTGATTGCGCGGCACTTTGCCTGGATCAGGCTTGTGCTTTCATACATACATACATACTTACTAGAGAAAAATAAAAAAAAGGGCATCAAAAAACTTCTTGGAAGCAAGGTGATTTATCCGACGGATGACGGCACAGTTCGAAATCGGTGGCGGGATGTGAGCAGCAAAATACTATAGATATTTCAATGCACGACCCATATTGTGATTCTGCATTTGAACACCGTGGACCGGGAAGCCAGTTCCAATCTCAAGGCCGACCAAATCAAATACACGAGTCTCCATAGAATAACCACGAAAACGTACCCGGTGGTGGGATGCAAGCACCGGGTCAGCCAAAACGCAGTTTAGGGTCGATGAGGGGTTACATGATCAGTTTCTCCACTATTCTTCCGCAGAAAATATTGCACACGCTTAAACCTCTTTAGAATCCATAACACGCTGCTATCGTCATAATCCTTTCCTGAGTCTTGATTCATCAAATGAAAATAACCGCACGACACTGAGAGATGAACAATTTTTCAAAGACACGATGTTCGTCAGCGACATTGTTCGAATTCCAACATATGGTGAAACGGATATCATTCACAGTGAACACAAGCGTAAATAGTTTCTCAACAATTAGCTCACGCAAATAGCGACGCCTATTGTGATAGATCATTGATCAGGCAATTGAACGTTAACCATTCGTGCTGCACTACCGGATATCCGGTGTGACATCAATATGTGGGCGACAACGTCGAAGCCGCTAACACTCTAAATTTGATCAAACATGAATTAAGGCGTGAAATCTCCTCTGTGAGTGAGCTCCATAAACACAATTCAATTCACTAGCTACATTTTATGAGCGCACAATTGAGCGAGAACGTGATAATTAAAGCCGGAATCGAGGATTTCTTTTGAACACGAGCAAATGGTGGGTAAAAATCGATCGATATCAACTCGAGATAGATGGAAACACAACAATCCTGGTCTAGTAGTACATGCAATGAATTTCATCGTTACAAATCCGAGTATTAGTGGAATGAAAATTGGACAGAAAGAGCTCCGGTAAAATACGAAGCGAGCTATCGAGGCATTTTTTTAACACAAAAGGCTAGACCACCATCATCAATGTTTTCGTTATACACACGCACATAATAAACAATGTACCCTATCAACATTTCCCCACCCTCTTTCTAACGAGGAATTCTTTATACTCATCCTTTAAACTGCCTGAATTTATTATAAATTTATGGTATTACATAGATATTTGGTTTTCTCCATAAAGCGTGAAACCTTTTTCTTGGTCTAGGCAAACAGACAGCATTTCAGCCCTGTACAGGCACTCTGTGCGGCACTTTTCATGGATAGCAAAAGCACTGCGTCTGAAGTCAGCATCATCATGGACAGCAGTACACCGGTGATGACTACCGAGTGCTTAACTGTCATACGACCATTACATGTTAAAAATCCTAAAAAGACGGGGAAGGGTGGGACCTAAAAAGCTAATCAACCTGTACAAGATTAGGCACAGACCCACAGGGATGAGGTTGCGACTCGGTCCATTTTCCGTGTGAAGTCAATGACAGAATGGTGCAGCCTATTGTTTAGAAGAGCTAAGCAGTTTGTTAAACTATTAGCGTAAAGACTGACCAAAATATGTGGTGGTAGGATAAATAGAACTGTGAAATGGTTTTACACAGAATCATTCATTTCATTTCATTCATTTTGTGCGACCATCTCCTTCTGGATGAGTCGGCTTCAATGAAGATTCTTGGGAATTTGGGTACAAGGCGGCGTCCCGAGCACCACTCGGCGTGTGTTCGAGTCAGCTTCTCTAGCCTTTGAACAACCAACTGCGACCTGTAAGACAGCAGGGAGTTGTCAGAAAGAGGTGGTACGCACCAACTAACCGTATACGAGACTATGCACCAGACGTTTCCTCAGGGTTTCTCCCGAAGCTTTTCCCGCGATCGGGTATCCCGCAAGGCAACGGAGGTTGAAAATCTGGGTTTTCCATCCCTTAAATGAAATGCCCTCCCAGGCTAACGAGATCCATCTACCCGATGCAAACTGGTTTTCATGCGCCAGTCGCTCGCTCTCGCCCCTTCTCATGCTGGTAGAAGCAGTTCCACCGGGCTCGGGGAGCCACTCGTGTAGGCCAGAAGCTGGACTTGGTTGTCAGAGGCTATTTGAGACGCGCGCCATATGGGAGCAGTTTGCATCGGGTAGATGGAGCTCGTTAACCTGGGAGGGCATTTCATCTAAGGGAAGGAAAACCCTGATTTTAAACCTCCGCTGGTTTGAGGGATAACCGATTGCTAGAAAAGCTTCGGGAGAAACCCTGAGGAAACACTAGGTGCAGAGTCTCGTAGACGGTTAGTTGGTGCACACCACCTCTTTCTGACAACTCCCTGCTGCCTTGCAGGTCGCAGTTGGTGTTCAAAGGCTAGAGAAGTTGGATCGAACAAACGCCGAGTGGTGCTGGGGACGCCGCCTTGTACCCAAATTCCCAAGACGCTTTATTGAAGCCGACTCATCATCCAGGAGGAGATAGTTGCACAAAAGTATAACTTAATCTACCTAGATAGAAAAATATTAAACTGATCACTTCTAAAAATAAAATACCTTAAAATAAATCACTAAACTGTGAAATATGGAAAGAATGAATGCAAAACAGCAGCGGCGCTGATATACAAAAATAAAATAAAATCATACCAGCATAATCCGGGGTTCCGACCAAATCTCGCACAATGGTCTCATCCTCTAGGTTTTTTGCAAGACCGAAATCGCACAGCGCTACGTTGAGTTCGGGATAGGGACGTCTAAGCAGAACGTTGTCAGGCTGGTAATACACAAGACAAAATCTTTAAGGATAATAAAAGAGAAAAATATAGACATTGTTAAATATTATTTAGACTGAACTTGCTCAGTGATGATTACTAAGCAGACGTTTTAAATGAACATAAACCCACTATAGCACAATGCGTACGAGTTGCAGACGGGTTGGTTAACGCTAAATGAAAAAATGTCAGATCATTATTTCGAATTTCAAGTAGTTCAAGTTCCAAAGGTTGTCATAGCCGGGGGTGGCAGTGGGGATAAGCTCCTACTGTTTATAAAATGCTCCCATATGGCACGCGTCTCAAATAGCCTCTGACAACCAAGTCCAGCTTCTGGTCTACACGAGTGGCTCCCCGAGCCCGGCGGAACTGCTTCTACCAACAGGAGATGGGGCGAAGGCGAGTGACGGGCGCCTGAAAACCAGTTTGCTTCGGGCAGATCGAGCTCGTTAGCCTGGGAGGGCATTTCATCTAAGGGAAGGAAAACCCAGATTTTCAACCTCCGTTGCCTTGCGGGATACCCGATCGCGGGAAAGGCTTCGGGAGAAAACACCGAGGAAAAACCTGGAACAGAGTCTGGTAGACCACCTCTTTCTGGCAACTCCCTGCTGCCTTGCACTTGGTTGTGCAAAGGCTAGTGAAGCTGACTCGAACAAACGCCGAGTGGTGCTGGGGACGCCGCCTTGTACCCAAATTCCGAAGAACTTTATTTGAAGCCGACTCTTTTTCCAGGAGGAGATGGTCGCACAAAAGTAAGCAAAGTAAGTATTTTAAAGCATACTCAAGATGAAAATATAACGCGAGAAATTGTCAATATTACGATAATCAGTATTGTACAGATTCATATAGAATCTTTCAAATTTTTTGCGATGCTTTAGGAAGATAAAAATACTAAGAAAAACGAGTATATTAAATGGAAACCAATTTGCGAGGAAGTTATAAGACCGTAAGTAACATGAATTTCTGGGCATTTAACACGGACATTATTTTTTTACTGAGTAAACAATCAAATGAAGGAGTCGCTTAAGAGTGTATTGCGTTATAAAGGTTTCAACCAAAGTACATAGGCAATTCAGCATGGTATTAGAATAAATCAAAATGACGTAAAAAGAAAACGATGCAACATGGAGAAAATAGCAATTCAAGTGACCGCATTTAGGAGGCATGTCCCCTTCAATGAGGTAGCGGTTTATGGTCGTCATTCAGAATCGTGTTCAAGGGCGTTCTGGTTTAAGGCATCTCCTCAAAGAAAGCTTCGAAAGAGGTAACGTAGAAAGCTTGTTAAAAGGTAAAGGAACAGAGAAGCTTCAGTGATGGCGTTCATCTACTAGTTCGAAAAACCAACTTGAATGACAATTTCATTAAATCACAATGGATGCTCAATTTTCTACAAAATACACAGCTTCTCAAGTCTCACCTTCAGCTTATAGATAGTTAAGTTGCATGTATGGTGCAGATTTAGTTAAGTATGTTTGAACCTTTAATTCTATAACATGGAATCGTATTTTATGAAAACGAACAAAAACTAACAAGAAATCACGTGCAATGCAACTACAAGGAGCCGCTTTTAAACGCATTTGGATATTCCACAAGCCCACCTTTTTACGCATTTGCTTATCATGCACAATACCACTACAAAAAGTCGCTTTCAAACGCATTTGGATATTCCGTAAGCCCATCTTTTTCCTATTTTTCTTACCTGCTTACCTTGTTTATGTTGCTTAGCAATTTTTCTGGCACCAAACCTGTGCCATAATGTGTGACAGTGCCACTTAAGCATTCGGTATTTTCTAGCAATGCAATGCATTCATAATTGTGAGGTTGCTAAAATCTTTAGATCATGCAATGCACTAGTGAGTTATTGAACATGAGACGAGTGAAAAGAAAAGATAATTAATCGCGGACAAAAATATACGCGTAATGAAAATTTCGTTGTTCAAAAAATAATGCATGAAATATCGAAATATTTATTTCAAATGCGAGACAAATAAAACATGTGATAGTGACGAACAATGGTATGAAAGCACAAGCCTGATTCAGGCAAAGTCCCGCACAGTCAGACACTGCACGTGGGCTAAGTTACTGTTAGGTTGCCCAGGCCTACACAGATATGAGGGGTAAAGTCAACGCACTAAAGACTTGGTGTAGGACCCCCTCAACGAAATCTCCTTGGTGTAGCAACCGGGTAGTATCACACCTACCTTCAACGATGATGATAATATCGAATACATTCACTACGAACAATATTTTCGAAAGCTACTCTTAGGAATCTACTTCGCAAGCACACGTCATCCCCCACCCTCTCTCCCTGATGCATTTTGGATCATCAATGCTGAATGCATACCGCCACAGCCAACTGTTCACACACAGGTGTCAATTTCCAACGCTCTTCCGACCGCGTGCCACTTGCATCGTTGAATGTCCGTACCCTGCAACAACCAGAAGTCTGGACTTGACTGATCGCTAGAGACCCTAGGTATCGACATATGTTACCTACCGACAATCAACCTTCAGTTCGAAGGAAAACACAAACCAAAGCGTCTTAAACTAGGCAAAACGATTTATCGCTATCAGAAGTAAAAGCCAGATTTTTGGATACTCTATCAATTTCAAAAAATCGGTCGGTCGAGCTGGATCGTCATTGGAACTACTTTAAGCAAGCAATCTACAACTCTGCTTAAGAATGCTGCAAAGTCTCGTGTCAACCGTCACACCGCTGGATCTCTGCTGAGTCCCACATGCTACTCGAACAGCGCCATGCCTTACCGAGTGGTTTAGAGTATGAAGACGATCTGAAGTGTCTTAGACTCCTAACGAAAGATAGTCTGAGGCGTGACCGTGATTAGGTGGAATGAACGCGTCTCGAAGATGGAAAGAGCGTCGCTATGGGCAACATGCGAAATCTTTGCCACGTGATTAGTGTCTGAGGCCCTAAGTCGCAAGGCCTGGGTGAAACCATCAGCGAGGTTGATGGCTCGCGCAAAACGAGCTTTCGTGTGTATTTAGAAAGATGAAGAATATTTTAGTCAGCACCCTTTTTCAGACATTGTTAACATCCCTCAATCTCCATTGCAATGGTCACTATCGCTAGCCCCGCCCAGTGACGAAAAAATAAGAAGAGATCCAATCACAAAAGCGACACAAGGCGCCGGGCCACGACGAGCTCCACCCGATATTTTTTAAAGGAGGCGAGACAGTCATAGCAGAATTCCACGAGATGTGCTCAATGGTTTGCCTCATGAGGTGAATAGCTGATAATACCAATCCAAAAAATGACTACCGATCGAATGTCGCAACTATTGCGGAATTTCGCTTATTCTAGTGATAGATTAGATATTGATCGCCATCCTAGTTCGTAGACCTGCCCCGATTCGAAGGCAATTTTCGCGAAGAGCAAACTGGATTTCGGCCAGGGCGCAGATGTGTAGACCAGATACATGTTCTGCGTCAGTTGCTAGAAGACCGACACGTGTATCCTCGACCAACCATGGTGTTTCTGGATATTAGAACCAACTTTAACAGATCCGCCCACGGAACTGCTTACCTCGCAATGATATCCCATTAAAGTACGTCGCTATCCTAAAGAATTTATACGCTTACTCGATAGGGAGGATAAGTTCGTACGATAGTCTTTCAACACTACTGCGGATGTAAAAGAAGGCTGTCCAATCACCCCGTACTTGTTCAACTTTGCCACCGAGGACGTCCTCCGGAGTACTCTTAGTGGTTTCTCCACGGGTGGCGTTGAGCTCCTTTCAGGAAGGTATGTCATGGACTTGGATTATGCTGATGATATTGCCTTACTGGGCGAAGATCCAACATTTATCCAACAAGCCTTGGATATGATGGCAATGGAGGCATCTAAGTATGGGCTATTCTTTTAGCCAAGCAAATGTAAAGTGGCCCTTCAGGACTGGTCAGGCGAACTACCACATTTCGTTATAAATGATCTTGTTCTCGATCATGTTGAGCAGCATAATGCACGAGGAAGTCTGGTGGTTGCTGGAAGTCGGATAGAGAAGGAAATCACTTCCAAAATTGCTAAGGCAGACAAACATTTGTTATGGTATGAAAGCACAGGCCTGAACCAGGCAAAGTGCCGCACAGTCAGAGACCGCACGTGGGCTGAGATACTAAACTTAAGTGCTTCTGGAAGCTAAGTGATTAGAAAGGAAGAAAATATTCCACCCGGTAAGGACAGTATTGCTTCGACCAACGTTGCTTGGGAAGGAATACTCACTTTCGGTTGCAACACCACGGCAGACAGCCATTAAACTACGTGATCTCCGCTGGTTGGGGCACGTCCTGTGCATGAAACCTGAACGGTTACCGAGCCGAGCGCTCTATGAGTCAGTTGGTACAGACTGGATAAAACTGGCTAGTGGTCAGCCACTAACTTGGAAGTGGCTAGAAAAGGCTCACTTCTGATTTCGTGAAGGTCGGACGAGCGCGCTTGCCTGATGTGCAAAAGGAGTGTTTGGCACGACACATCGGTAAAGATGGCAATGAATCGACATCAATGGAAAGAGTGCATCATCACAATTCCACTGATATTATTTTTTGATGGGTCATAAACCTAAACTTGACGAACAATAATGAGGAAAAGTGATTTCTGCGTTAACGGATATGCCGATACACAACGTTAAGTATAAAGTGGACGCAACGCAAACACGAGATTATACAGAAAAAAGTGTAGGAATATACAACATTACCTTAATGTCAAGATGGACAAATTTATGTCGATGCAAAAAGCTCAGGGCTTGTAATATTTGTCTCAGCACAACCTTCACGGAAATATGGGAGAGTTTGACGTTTGCAAACTGAATTAAGTTGTAAAGGTCTCCACCAGAAGCACTGTGGATTTTTAGTAATATACAAACTAACTGTTCCATCACGATAACAATATCTTTTTCACGAAGGAAATAATGATGCATGTTTACGATATGTTCCGAACGTGTACCCAATTCTATTACTTGCAACTCTCGCAGAACATTTCCGAGAGTGTCTTTTCCGTTTCTGAATCGTCTGATGATTTTTGCGGCAAATACTTCATTAGTGGTTAAATTTCGTATTTGGCAAACTTTTGCAAAACGACCCCTATATGCCTGATTATATGGAGCGCACACTTACCTTCCGATTTCTGGTAATAACTCGTAGCAATCATTAAAGTTAACAGAACATTTTTTATCATTATCGATTTCACTAGCCGCGAAAACTGAATTTAAGTGCGCACGCTCAACAGAGACCATCAGTGATATGAAGAGTCAAATAAAATTTAAAAATGTTTGCCCTTCAAGAATATTCAAGCTAATAAAATGTTGATGCAATAAAACCTTTTTTAATTTTTTTTATTTCAATGTCTACATCGAGACTTCAAAGAAAATTATGTAAGAAAGTGATACAAAAAACATATCACAACATAAATCTGTGAGAGCCCATAAAGGAAATCTGCTGAAAGCAAATTCATGAAGGTATTTAAACAAGCTGAAATTAGAAAATGATGTAAATTTAATAAGTGATAATATGTGTTCAGGTGAAAAATTCATTTTCATAAAATTCGCAATAAATTGCCTAGAAAAAATCGACAATGTATATGATCAATGCATTCAAATAGAACTTTGTGCTCCCAACGCTGTTAACTTTGGTTCAATTAAAACTCGCTGTGCGGACGCATAAACTCCTACTCTCATAGTTTCAGAGTTTTTAACTTATTCGTTTGCCTGGAATGAACGGCTCACATATCATTGAACTCGTGCCAATTTGCTTCTTCGGAAAATACCCGTTTCAACTTCCAGCATGATAAATCTTTGAAAATCCAATTTTTCAAGATTTTACCCAAATTTACCTACGAGTGCAATATCCATGACGATTGAGATTATCGTTTCTCTTCGAATGATTTTGAAATGATCACATCATTTTGAATCGAGTGATAGTTCACTACTCCGTCTGATGTAAACACGTTCGTTTTTACCGCTTGGATCGAGCAAATTCGAACGAACACATTGACTTCACTGTTAGCTTTCGATCGATAAACAACTGCATCATCAAGATCACTGACTCATTCCTAACTTAATTGGCACAATGACCATTCGACCAAAGTAGCGGGACATCTTTACTTGGGGACTAGGATGCACTAAAGTCCAGTCAAGAAGAATTACAGCGTGGTCGCTCTTGCCTAGTGGCGAAAGGTATTTTATTCCATAAATATCTGTTTCATGAGACGATAGAACCAAATCTAAAGTTGACGGAGTATGTCCTGTCCTAAACCTAGTATGTTCCCTGACATGTTGATAAAAGGCCCCGACATGAAACCAGTCTAGATATTGCGACTCAACTGACTCTGGTGAAGAAACTTCAGTACGCCAATCAATGAATGAATGATTGAAGTCTCCGACAATTAGTAATGCGTTGCATTGCCCTTTTAGTACGTCCAATGTGTCCATCAGTAATTGGTCGTCTAATGATGAAGCAGTCGGGCTTCTATGAGCACATGCAAGTGCCAGTCTTCTCCTAGCGACAGTAAGAAATACCGATGTTAGTTGTATTGAGTGAGAAGCGACCTTTATCGATGTCTCACTGTGGGGGAGATCTTCGTTTATCATAATTGCCACTCCCGTCCCGTAGCACCAGTATCCCTATCCTGACGATAGATCGCATACTTAGTTGATACAAATGACGGAACATGATCATCTGGTTTCAACCATGATTCGAAGATGACAATTATGTCGACCTGGTTTTCCAGTGTAGCGAGCTGCAGCTCACCCCATTTATTAAGTATACTGCAAGCATTTGTGTACAGTACACGGGTATTTCTATTCTGCGCACATTTTAAACTAACTTTACTCGGGGTGGGAGCACCGTCGGTGATACCCCGTTTTTTGAAACCGGAGAAGTTGATAAGTTGCTAGACTGTCCTTGCAAAAGAGCTTGCACCGGCCTAATAGCAGTTGTACATAGATTTTCTCCGTTCAGAAGCTTACTGAAAAGCAAGTTTTTCATGCGCTCGTATTCTACTGGCTAGCCATTTTGGAGTACATCTTCAATGACAACTACCGCAGATGACTTGAACATTTTACGGTGGCTAAGGTTGATCCCTTTTATGGGAGTTTTCATAAGCGCTTTTGAACGCTCTTTATGAAAATGTGGTTGAGGCCCCTTATCCTGGACAACTTTAAAACGCCCATTTGTGTAGCGCTTAAGGTAAGCACTTTTCAAAAGAAGCGTATCCCTGTCCTGCTGGTTCATAAATTCTACCAAGATCGGACGAGCGCCACTTACAGTTAGATTCCACTGGCCTACACGATGGACCCTTTTTACCTGGCAGTTGATTAGCCCTTCCTTGCGCAAAATGTCTTGAACCCTGGAACGGTCCATTTGGCGCCGGGATTTGCTTTCGCGAATCAGCGGCTCTTTCCTATTTAGGATGAGGAGATCACTCACTCACTCACTTACTCAGCCCTCTCCGTGCCGGGTGGCACATGAGGCGAAGACAACTTCACGCCAGTGGTTCCGGTCCGTCGCTGCTTCCGTTGCCGTCGGCACCGTGAATCCTTGTGCATGTAGTTCGCGTTCCAACGTTCTGCGCCAAGTTTCCTTGGGCCGTCCCATTTTCGTTTACCTTGCGGACGTCAGTGAATGGCTACCTTCGTATGCGAACTGGGATCCATCCTGCATACATGACCGAGCCACGGATCAGTTGTCTTCGTTTCCGTAGCAATGTTGGTTTTACGGAATATGGTTGCTAGCCCTAAGCCCAACCCTCCTCCTTTCTCAGACGGGCTTGGGACCGTCCTTGGCGGAGTTGGATGAGGAGATCACAAGTAGTTAAATGTTTTAGGTGGAGTACATACCAACTTTGATTAAGCCTTAACTCAGATAGTTTGTTTTATTAACAACGTTGATTTCCTTGGCGTTTTTTACATACGTAGTTTAAGCCTAACGATTCATCCGCAATTCTTTCCCATGATGCAAAGCTGCAAACGGGAAAAGAAATTTTGAAAAATTGTTGTCGAAATCTTTTGCAAACGCCTAAACCAATTTTATTAAATAATATTGCAAAAATATTTCAACCAGAAATAAATGCCGCTAAGTCGGCAAAATCGATTATATAAGTACGCCAAAAACTGAGTGTGGTGACTGCTTATCCAAGTGTAAATATGGTAAACCTATTGAACCATGCTTACCATGATCCTAACCACACGTTAACCAGCCGCGCATATTCAAAGTGACGTTGCGAACTAAATCTGACAAGAATAAACTCATTCTCAATGCGTATCTACTAATTTCTTGTCCCGGTTTGAACAGACGAGCCCAAGCCGATATACCGTGGTGGGGAAATAAGGTCAATCCACCTGTCGAGATCAATCTACTTCACGTAGTGTAATATACTCAGATGTCCTCGAAGAATTTGATACCGCACCACCTTCGAAATCAAAGGAAGATTATTTAAAGCCATGGTTATACATTGCCGATGCCATTGTATCTCGTGATTCAATTAATGTGGACACATTTAGAATAACTAGATACTGTAATTAAAAATGTGATGGGCCCAGTCCCCTGAAAACCACTTTCCTAACAACCGAGATGGCTGTCTCTATAAATATCAACTGGAAATCTTACCGAGCTAAAATTCCGTCAGACGTAAGACTCTCCGTGCCCAAAATTGTTTAATCCCTAACACACAGATAACCAAAGCCGTCGCAGTTTTATTAAAATCTTGTTACTGACAATCAACATGTTACTTTAAAAACGTGAAGGTCCGAGTCATCGCAACACGATCCAACATTGTGTAGCAAAAATACAATTAAGTGCATATACACGAATGCTCAATGCTTACCATACATATAAGGTGAACTATGTGAGCGTTGTTTCAGAGTTTCATCCTATTTGGTTGCAGTTACAGAGACCTGGTTCCTGCCTTACATGACTGATGCTGAGCTCTCGATTCCGAAAATCTTACTACTCCGTCATGATCGTCAAAGATCCGGCAGTAGAGTTGCGCTCTATTTCATGAACGTTTAACGCAGTTTAATGTAATCGGTAATCCTGACTTTGTCCTTCCTGATACAATGTGTGTTTAGTAAACCTAGTCAATGGAGATTAATGTAACATCAGCATCATTTACCGCTTGCCATCAGCCGTAAGCTCATTTAATGATAATCTATGAAATGCCTTACAATAAATAACTGGCTGTCAAAATACTCAATAGGTGATCACGAGCGATTTTAAGCTTCTGCATCTCGTTTCAACAAGCGAACACTCCCTGCCTGCGTTTGAACATAAATCTGAGCAATTTATCGAAATTGCTTCATTACACAACAACGTTGACCAGCATAATCGCAAAAAGGGGTCTTGACCAACCTTTAACCCTTGACCTTGTCTTAACTCCTGAAGCAACCTCGATAGAGGATATACAATACCTGACACAGATGAGAAAATTTGGCAATGAGGTGCTTGTCTTTGTTCATGTATGTATTGCATATCGATTGAGCGAACATACAAAATTTCTACGGAAAATACAATTTCAAGCCCTAAATATCAATCTCCAGGAGGCGCACACTCATGAGTTTAATTTCATGCATTCTGGCTCATAATAAAATAAATTTCTAAATTATTTGAATTAAATGTTCAGTTCACTTCAGTTTGCACAGGACTGTATGTGGCTAACGAGCCAATCGAGCGTCCAGATTTCTTCCGGTGGTATGCAACAGAAGAGCGTTCACCACTTCAAACAATATCTTAACAAATATCTTCTGGTATGAGAGTAATCTGGAATGCAACAGAAAAACTCCCCTCACCAATAGGTGAGAAGAAGCATTAGTGCGTTCCAAAGACAACATGAGGATCATTCCAACTATTCCCTTACAAATAAAAATCAGGAAATAATGAAGGCCACACAGAGTCAAGTCTATTTTTGAAACCCTCTACCGAAGTAGAACAAACAACTTCTTTAGGAAGTCGATTCCAGTAATTTACTACCCTCTCACTAAAGAAGAACTTACGAACATTTGACCTGACATGTCGCTTGGCAAGTTTTAATGGGTGGCCTCGAGTACCCACACTTGACGCTAGAGCGTACAATTCACTGGGATGAATAGTACTGAAACCTGACATGATTTTGAAGGTTTCAATCAGGTCCCCACGTAGCCTCCTCCTTTTTAGTGAGAAGAGCTCTAGACTCAGCAATCGTTCCTGATACGACCTACCCGATTGCCCAACAATCATACGAGTAGCTAAACGTTGAACACTTTCCAGCTTGGCAATATCCTTTTCCAAATAAGGTGACCATGCTTGAACGCAATACTCGAGATGTGGTCTGACGACCGCTTTGTATAATGGTATGAAAACCTCTGGGGACCTGCAGGATAAAACTGATCGAAGGCGAAAAAGCTCTCTCCTAGCGCGTTGTGCAGCAGCTGCGCATTGATCAGCCCATTTAAAGTCCCCTGAAACTTATATACCTAAGTCACGAACTTCG
>JACCGJ010001888.1:0-36356 GCA_013407085.1 Atriophallophorus winterbourni | reverse complement strand
TATCAAGTTTTTTGTGTCATAGTTTTTCCCGTGATATTTTTTGTTTGTTCTTTAAATTGAAAATAACATTTAAACTAAATGTTAAATCTGTGAGAGTTTTCTTTCCCGAACATTTTTCTTTTGTTTAACTGCACTTCGGCTTCCGCACATTTTGATTTGTCCGTTACCCGTGTTTACCGTTATTGGAAAACGGTAATTTTTTGTGCTCTCAACTGAGCTGTTTGACTTCCGTTTATTGGAAGCGTTGGGTTTGCATTGAAACCTGTATTCGATTACCGTTGAGGTTTGTTATATTTTGCGTTTTAATCGTCTTTGTCAATATAGTACAGCGTAAATTGACGTATTGTTCTGATTTGGGATCGATTCGTGAACGCTCGTCACTCCCGGTAGAAGATTCTCGTGGCTCGTAGCAGGCAACTAGTTTCCGTGACAGAAACTATTCCCCAGTGACGATTTGGTCGCTACAGTACTCAACGTTGGAATTCGATTTGGACCGTATTTGTCTCAATTGGAGAAAAAACAGTACTTAACGTCAAATGTGTGGACGCAATACAGTACTCAACGTTGGAATTCGATTTGGACCGTATTTGTCTCAATTGGAGAAAATACAGTACTCAACGTCAAATTTGTGGACGCAATACAGTACTCAACGTCGAATTCGCTGACGTCAATATGCCTGTTACCCGCAGTTTTGTCGAAAAGATCAAATCTTCCCAACGGTTGGTCGATATTGGAACGGAAGACACCGCAGGTGAGCGCATTCATTGTTCTGTTGAGGGCTCTCGAGGTAGCCTAAGGAGTTCAAAGATAGAATCAAACATCCTTGTTCGTAAGGCTAAGATGCGCTTGGAACTCCTAAAACTGTCGCAGAAACGTGAAGCTCTCGAGATGCAACTGAAATTGCTTGAGGCGGCACAGGAGGTTAAAATGGCTGAGATTGCTGCTTCGGCAAGTTATCTTGCGCATTGTGAGCATCAAAAGGAAGAAGTAGCTGACTACCCTCGTTCGGAGGTAGAAGATTCTGTTCGTAATAAAAAGCCCGGTAGTTTACCAAGATCTGACCTTCCGAAGATAGAATTGATGTCTTTTGACGGTTCAGCTAGCACCTACGGGAAATTTTTTTGTCAGTTCGAGAACTATGTGCAGTCTAGAACTCGTGATGACGGACAGAGGTTTCTATATTTGCTACATTATTGCCGAGGTATAGCAAAGGAAGCTATTGAAGAGTGTGTCATGCTGCCACCTGAACGTGCTTATAAGCGGGCAAAATCAATCCTGAAGGATCTCTTCGGGCAATCGCATACAATAGCAAGGCCTGTTAGCCTCGTCGATTGTCGAAAAATTGTTTCTATTGGTGTAATGTTGAAGGATATTGACCTTTGTGTTTTCGATGGTGATCAGGAAGCTGAGTAACCTGACATTGAATTAGCTCAGTCGGATTTTGTGACAGAATTTTCCGACAATAATTCTGATCAGATGGAGAACACGCCTGGCTCACCTGACACCAAATCAGCCCAAATGAAAAGTAGGCCTGGTTCACATGACACTGAATCAGCTTTAATTGGGGCGACGTATGGTCAGCATGACAATCCGTATGATTGGCTTAAACCTTTCGGTTGTATACCTGATGAACCATTTATGTTTGGAAACCCGGATACAATATTTTGTAATTTAGACTTGTTTAGATGGCGCAAAATGTCGCTGTTTGAGGATGCAATACATAAGGCTCGTTCGGGTAGGGTATCATGCATGAGCTTATTGTATGGCGCTGGCAAAACCGGAGGATGTGGTGGGTCTTTGTCTAGCAAACATTTTCCCTATAAAAAGCCACAGGTGTCCAGTGATGGTGATGCGACGTGGCGTGTGTGACTCGCCACTAAATAAAGTCACTTGCTTTATTCTACTGTACCTGGGTGTCGGGCCCGGGGGCTGGTGCTCAAGGTGGGAGGCGGGTTTTCGGATCTGCTGACCCCAGAAATACCACCAAGCATTCAGTCTGCCGGTTGCATGCGAAGACGAACGTTGATTACATTGAAGGCAAATGTTTTAGGTGGAAGGCGGGTCTTTGGGTCTGCTAACTCCAGAGATACCACCAAACATTTGATCGTCGAGTCGCTGTCATTGGTCGCGCAGGTACACGGTTCGGGTAGCCAGGTAGAGGAGAGCCCCGCAGTTCAGTGTTTGTGTCTCTACTTGCTTTTCAGATTTTGAGGAATTTTGGTGGGCGGTGTATGAATCCGCGTCGATGTCTTGAAAATTCTTCTTTCGGTCCAGCAAGATCAAACGAACTGGAGACATTTGTTCCCACCCTACACCCGTGTTCCTTATCAAGTTTTTTGTGTCATAATTTTCCAGTAATATTTTTTGTTTGTTCTTCAAATTGAAAATAACATTTAAACTAAATGTTAAATCTGTGAGAGTTTTCTTTCCCGAACATTTTTCCTTTGTTTAACTGCACTTCGGCTTCCGCACATTTTGATTTGTCCGTTACCCGTGTTTACCGTTATTGGAAAACGGTATTTTTTTGTGCTCTCAACTGAGCTGTTTGACTTCCGTTTATTGGACGCGTTGGGTTTGCATTGAAACCTGTATTCGATTACCGTTGAGGTTTGTTATATTTTGCTTTTTAATCGTCTTTGTCAATATAGTACAGCGTAAATTGACGTATTGTTCTGATTTGGGTTCGATTCGTAAACGCTCGTCACTCCCGGTAGAATATTCTCGTGGCTCGTAGCAGGCAACTAGTTTCCGTGACAGAAACTATTCTCCAGTGACGATATGGTCGCTACACTCTTGAAGCGTGATTTGGGTAGATTAGATTTACGATTTTTCCAAACGCTTCTGAAAGCATACGTTCGACAACAAATAGTTAAAGACTGACCTCCAGCTACTTTCCCAGTCCATAGCACCTGACTTGGCGCGATGGTTTGTATACATCCATGGCTCATTGAGGCATACTGAGTGGTGTCTGTTGGCGCACACACAGCTTCTCATACCAAGAAGATCGATGGTTACAGGTCAGACGAGCTCAATCTTAATTCACTGCCTTGTGGTTCAAGTTCTTTAGCTAAATCAACCCCCATACTTTGGCCTGGCAGCCTGGTAGTTTCAGATCCCATAAGATATACCGTCGTGGAGAAACTTGGCAAGCTGGTGCGTCTATCACAGAAAGAACAATTGAATCCACTGTGTAGTTGCAAAACGTACAGATACAGTTGGGTGATTGTTCGATTAACGATCATAATACCTCGATCATTCATACCACGCATTCAAAGATACTCATAGTACATCATTCAAGTTCTGATTTTCCCCTCATGCATTCATTCTGATTCTGTTGTTATGCACTACATCTTGTGATTCAGTGAGCGTGGTTTGTTCTCACTTACTTCCCTGGCTGATTATCCCATTCATTCAAACAATTCATTACTTGCGTCCGCGAGCATTGGGTGCGCCATATGAAATGGCTAGACCGGACATCTGAGGGCTGGATTATTTTAACCGAACCGTCTGAAGACACCGTTGTTTCCTGATGTAACTAGAAGAAATTTCACGTGTGTGACATAACAATTATCAGAGCAGCCAGTGACCTCAGATTATTACCCAATAGACTTGAACACGCCTACGCGGTGACACCAATTTGCGATACATACTCGAATCTTGACATTAACTACAGTGTGGAGGGATGTTCCTTCGTCATAGGAACACTTGAGTATTTAAGCCTGTCCATGGCTGATGGGATAGTTTGAAATAAACGCTCGATAGTCTGGCCGCGTTTCATGGCGTTAACAATTTTGAGTTTCATAAAAAAATTCACTCCGGTTTTGTCTTAGCGTGTTATTACTGACTCAACTTGCTGCGGGTGCGAAAATTACTCTTACTATTTGAAATATACTTATCAATATGGACACGTTTCGAAAAAACATTTTGTAACACTGAAAGATGTTTTAACATTTTTTGTATCCACTGTTTTCTGATTTAATAAAATATCAATCTTTATTAACCGTCAGATCAAAATAAATCATATTGCCATATGGATATTCTCTATACGAATGATCGCCTATCCGTTTTTCTTCAAGTACGTTCTTAGAAATGCCGAATTCGAACGAATTATAATAAAATCACCTCGTTTATACGAAATAATGATTGCTCTTTTTATTCTCAATATGTAACTATTTACTAAGCTTCAGTATATGTTCTTATAAAGAAGTACAGTTTTGGTTTCCTGGGTGAATTTTCTATATCGACGATATTGAATGAAAGTAAACCCAACAGTTACACAACGAAAACCCAGCAAATATTTGTATGTGTGTGAAAACAAACAGCTTTATGCTCGAAATACCAATCATTTGTGTTGATTACCACTCGGTTTACTTAGAATCACTTTAACGAGACTTTTGAAAAGTAACTCCAGTCCTTCGATTTCTACATTTTTGGCTTCGTTCTGCTTGGGATTGTCAGAGTTTGCTGGATCCGTTGATGCACTTCCAGTTTAGTTTAAATTTGCTTCTTGCTGAAGTGGTTGCTGCTCGAACTCGTAGGTTGAATCCTCACGATCTGCTTCATCGGTGCTTTGTGGAATCACAGCGGCATTTCCTCGATTCAGTAGCGTGAAAGCGCAAAGGAGAATCACAAAAAGTTTCATGTTGATGGAGACAGCAATCATATCGTTTCAATACTACAATTTCTAATTTATACAAGTCTAGTGAATTCAATGCAACGTGTGCTTGGCACCCAAAACACAGAAGGAATGTTTCTTTGAAAAAAATAACAAAAGATTTGTGTGCATTGTGTGGAACAATGCAGTGACCCTCTTGTTTTTCACCAAAACAACATCCGATGTGCCTCATTGCGATCGTTATTTTTGAAACTGCCCCTTACCTCCATTAGATTATTTGAGCTGTATGCTCTCAAATCCAAGACGCTTAAAGAGCGATTTAATCATTTATGCTGACTTGAGGTAGACCAACATCAACGCAAGAAATTCCATTCCCGATTCATAAATTGAATTCTAGTTACACGTTCCCGGCATCTCGTTTTACTACGCGCGGTACGTTCAACTTTGTTGTATTTTCCACGCTCTGCTAAAACATTATTACGCATTTTCGCTATTCTGTGAAATTACTGTAAAATAGACTAACTATTTCTCTATATTATAAAAAGCAAATTGTCTTTTATATTTCGTGCTGATCAATTACGCTGGTGATTAAATCAGTCTATAATTTTTCTGGTACATTATCGTTACTCATATTTCTCGCTGTAAGATGAGTACAATTAATGCTTGCCTCAACGGCAATTGCTGCAAATAATTGGTCAGGGGCATTGAGTGCACAGTCTGCAAGCGTTGGGATCACCCTAGCTGCTCTGGCATACATAATATCTCACTCTGGGATTTATGCAAATTACCGTTGGTTCAGGTTCTGGTTCAGGTTCAGGTTGCACAGGACGATAAGTGGCTAGGTCGCCAATCGAGCGTCCAGATTTCTTCCGGTGGTATGCCAAAAAAGCGCCAACCACTTCAAACAAAATAGTTCACAGATTTCTTCTCGTAGGATGGTTATCTGGAATGTAGAACAAAAACTCCCCTCACCAAAGGTGAGGGTATTGCAGATCCTGCCATAAGGTTGCCGGTGACGCTGCTTTTATTATTGTAAAACGTCAAAATAGTGAAATCTCGCCTAGCTCGTCTAACGTCTTACCCACTCAAACTTATGCATCTGTTTTGTGTGCGAATATAAGCCCAGTGACAACTGTAGTCGGGGCGGAAGTTGACAAAGTTAACCAGTTACACCATACTCCCAAGGAGGTTAATGTAAGGAAAACTTTTAAAAAACGTGCAAATAAAAATCTAGATTAACTGCAGCCAAGTGAAAAGTCGAACAGGTTAGCCAGGTAACCCGTCCACCCGGGCAAGCTTCCACTCCCAAGGTGGCCAATGTAGCTGGAAACTTCAAGAAGCGTACTAAGACCAGTAAGGTCAGTACACAAAACGGCAACATTCAATTGATGCCCTTTCACCTGTGTTGGACCAAATTATTCAAGAATTGAATGGTTTGCGTCAGCAAATCGAAACACTGCACAGCAATTCCTCTGCTCCGAAATCTAGAACTGGAAATGTACTAGTTTTTAACCAAGCGGAACCATTTATTAAGGAATCAATGTTTCGCAGAGATCTTGATCGCAGGTGTATAAACGATCTTCTCCGAATGGTGGATATGAAGCCTTCTACTCCCACAGTGCGAATCCACCGAGTAGGAAGATGGAGGATGGGTAACTGCCCTCGACCAATCCTGGTTGAATTTAATTACCATGCGAAACGGGATGCATTCCTGGCTAGGGCTGAGCATATCGCAAACTCAACGCTAGATAAACTTCAGGCGAAGCCCGACAACCCTCCGTCCCGGATTCGGCAAAATTCTTCTGATCCCAATATGAGGATCTTAGCAATGAGAACATCGGTCATTCTTAACCCGGATGCAGCGCAAAACGCTATTCAGTCACAGACGGTCATACCGAACAGCACTCCGCCACTAGTCTTGCTGTCCGGCCCAGATGACGTTGATAGTCTTAGCGCAATTGACGATGCCACCCGAGAAGATGACTCCAGTAGTTGCTTCTCTTCTATGGATGCGGTCTTAATTGTCAGGCAACGGTCCGTTACCTTAACGCAAGAGGCTGCGCAAACTGATGCTCCGGCTCTAAGTAGCACGCCATAAATACGTGCAGCTTCCTCGGGTGCTTCGACCGAGGGCCAAACAGGATTAGTTTCAGAAGCACGAATAACCAGTGCCGAAGTATTGTATGCAAATGTATGAAGCATCAGTAATAAGTGGACTGAACTTTCTCTCTGCGTGGCTCAGTTACATCCAAGGGTTATTGCGCTTTCTGAGACCTGGCTGTCTGCGATCGATGAGGTGCCGGTAAACATCAATGAAAAGTATCTCGTCATAAAATGCGATAGGCCGGGCGATAGGAGAAGCGGTGGCTTTGCACTGCTCTTGGAGTATGGTTTGCACAACATGGGTACAGGGATATCTCTCGCTATTGAAAACGTCCAAGTTGTTACGAGTATCCTGACTTGCTACAAGTCATCGCTCGCAATTGTTTGTGTATACCTCACTCCCAATGCATCTCAACAGGAGTTTACACAGCTTATTGACACACTCGACGGTTTGTTTCACTCAGCTCACAGCGTACTTATCTTGGGTGATTTCAACCTCCCAGACATAGATTGGCCTATCCCCACGGGTCTAGTCACCCAGCAATCTGACACCTTTCTTGAATGGCTCCATAATCATGCGCTGCACCAGCATGTCAATGATCCTACAAGGTTTCGCCATGGATGCACTCTATCCACTCTTGACTCGGTATTGTCGTCCCAGCTAGAAGCCATTAGTCATTTAAAGTACCTGCCGCCGCTCGGCAAAAATGATCACGTAATGATCAGCTTCGAAGCGATATTGCGTTTTCGCACACCTTTCTCTCGTCTTAGACGCAATTTTAGGCTTGTAGACTGGGGTTTACTCTTGCAGACTTTAAAATCTTCCCTTCAGTTATCTAGCGATTCAAATGTAAGTGGAAATTGGGATAGAATTTCGAAGTATCTGAACGAGTTACAAGACAAGCACGCTCCGCTGCAGTGTGAGAGAAGGTATCGAAGGCCACCCTGGTGGTCTCATTGAGTACGTAGGTCTATTCGTAAACGGGATCGTGTATGGCGACAATATAAGCTATCCCTTACTTCTGGTTCTTGGGCCCGCTACAAAACCGCTCGGAATGCCTGTGTTAAATTATAGCGTGTGCTCAAACAGGATTTTGAGTTATCTCTAGCTATGGATGTTAAGTCCAACACGAAAATATTTTGTAGCTACGCACAGTCAAAATGAAAAACTGCGGAAAACATAAGGGATTTAAAATTGGAGGACGGAAAAGTTGCTGATACCGACCTGTTTAAGGCGACTGCCTTCTCACGGTTTTTTATTAGCGTTCAACGACGGGATAATTCTTCAAACGCACCGTCAGGTCTGCTTAATCTGACACCTGGTGTCCATGTATTAGATGAGTTTTCCTTCAATGAGGCTGAGGTGTATAACGCACTTGTCCATGCTCGGATCAACAAATCTGAGTGACGGGATGGCATCTACTCAATTATGCTTGAAAATCTGGCCTCAGTGCTTACCGAACCGTTTTGCCAGCTCTTTAATTCATGCCTGCAACTGGGAGTTGTTCCCAGTAAGTGGAGGGATGCCATAGTCGTGCCAATACACAAAGGCGGTTGCAGGTCAACTGTTGGTAACTATAGACCGGTCAGCCTGACTAGCATCGTCTCGAAAGTAATGGAAAAACTGCTGCGTGACAAAATCTGTCAGCATTTTTGTCGGCTTTCTCTGTTAAAGTAACTCAGCATGGATTTATCAAGGGTAGATCCTGCCTGACTAACCTTCTTAGTTTTCTCAATACCGCCACTAAAAGGATGGATGAAGGGAAGCCTGCGAAGCCCTCTACCCAGACTTTAGCAAGGCTTTCGATTCCGTAAATCACCGCCTTCTAGAGATTAAGCTAGCAGCAAAAGGCATACGGGGTAGTCTACTTGCTTGGATAAAGGCCTTCCTTACAGGTAGGACATTTCGTGTTAGGGTAGGATCTACGCTGTCAAATCAAACCGACGTGATCAGTGGTGTACCTTAAGGGTCGGTACTCGGTCCGCTTATATTCCTGATTTTCATCGATGACTTGTCCTCTGCATTGAAGTGCCCATGCTTCATTTTCGCAGATGATGTGAAATTCATCGGATCAACGGATGAAGATACCTTGTTGCATGACCTTGAGCGGGTCATAAACTGGTCATATCAGTGGGATCTCCCACTGAACCTAAATAAGAGCCAACTCTTTTTTCTCAAAATTCGTGAACACGAATAAAGTCATTCTTCTTGTCAGCACTGGTTGATGAGATTTCGGTCCAGGTGGCGGGGAATTCCCTCAGTGTTAACGCCACACAGTTTGTTAAGAATTTGGGAGTACTGGTTAGGGCTGACTTCAAATGGGAGGACCAATGTGCCGCTGCAGCTCAGCGTGCACGCAAGGTACTTTTTCGACTGAAATCAGTGCTATCGAGCAGAAGACCCGATGTATTCCTGCCACTGTACAAAGCGTTATTTCGGCTGCATTTAGAATATTCTGTCCAGGCGTGGTGCCCTTACTACAAGAAGGATATCGTTCAACTCGGAAGCGTACAGCGTCTCGCAGCTCGCATGATTGAAGGTCAGCAAGGAAAACCGTACGCTGCGCGCCTAATGTCTCCCGATATTTTCCACCTTAGGCGCCGTCGTTTAAGAGGTTACTTAACAGAAACCTTTAAGATCTTGAAGGGTTTGAGTGGCGTGCCAATGAACGAATTCTTTAGCTTAAGCCCCGAGCTGGGCACCCGGGGCCATTCAATTAAAATTCATAAGATACGATGTCGGCTAAACTCCAGGAAACACTCTTTCAGCGTTAGGGTTGTAAACTTCTGGAACATTCTTCCAGAAGAACTTATATCCTGCAGTACCTTCTCTAGTTTTAGGCAGGGTTTGGACCGCAACTGGGGTACGTTTTTTCCTGAATACTCTCCGTTATTGCTATACAAGCTTAGGTATTTCATCTTTTAGCGTTATCCCGTAAATAAAGTGAGGGCTAGATTTCTCTGTGTTTTGTATTTAATATACACGATGTTACTTCAGCTAACCTCTCACCATGCTGGTGAAGAGAAACTGCTTTTTCTTTTCCCAGCATCGGCTATAACGCGGTGCTTCCTAAATTCAACCCGGATAATCTCTTGGCGTCGCGATCGGCGAAGATTTCAAATAGACAAAAAGAATAGACGTTTTGGCAGTGGTGGGTGCTTCTCTGCAGCTTTCCACCGAAAGAAATTCTGGACGCTCGATTGGCTCGTCAGCCACATACTGTCCTGTGCAAACTGAACTGAACTGAACTGAAGATGAGGGAGAAAAAATCATAAATCTTTACTTGATTATTTTTTTCTAAATTTCTGCTGCGAACTATGCCGATATGCTTGCTTTTGGGTGGTGCCTTCAAATTTCCTTTGTATTTTTCAAGAGCGTCTCGATATTTACCTGTTTACTTTATTTCATAAAGTTTAATATACAGCACCAAAACGCGGGCTGCTTAAATACTGTAAATGTTAATAATTGCTTTTCCATATTCTTCTATTTTCTATACGCTACATACTGGAAATGATATATTTGTAATATCTAAAATTTATAATTTTCTCATCATCATATTTTCTCCTTGATGCATCCTATAACAACTATCCCTTACCATTTTAAAATTCGTAAAATTACTCAGAAAAGAAATTGAGCCGTGAGGTTAGATAAAGACGCTTCTTAATTCTTTAATAAGTTGAGAAAATTAGAATCTAAATTATTAAGTCTACGTAACGAAATAACAACTTTGCAAACTTTCCTTCATTCTCCTAAACCGTTATTATATATTATAAACACTAATCCCATGATTGATCATATCCTGATATGAGCAAATAAATTTGTGGAAACTCTATTCAAATTCAAATTCAAATTCAAAGATTTATGGTTAAAAAAGTTAATACTTTACAACACCACAGGATGACGGTATTAATAAAGCATGAAAAAATAAAATAGTATAAAAGCAATAGAGAATATCAAATGTACGGCTCACGAATGTTATTCTTTTGCATATGTAAGTCCAATTTCACTTTAAACGCCGCCAGGCAAGGAGAGTCCACCACATTTTGGGGCAGGGAATTCCAAAGAAATATAGCACGTATGGCGAAAAAATGGCGCCGACAGTCAATACGGGAACTTGGGACGTAAAGGGATAAGGAATGTTCGCGTGTCACTTTACCATCACACACATCAAGCAAGTGTTTTAGTGGATGTCCTTCGGTAGACACAATTCTATGAGTCAGAATAATATCGCATCGTATCCTCCTTTGGGTAAAGTCGCATAGACCCAGACGTCGCAATCTTTCGGTGCACGGATAATTGCGAAGACCAATCACTAACTTTGTTGCTCTGTGATAAATTTTATCGAAGAGAGCAATATCCTTTCGCAGCCAAGGAGCCCAGACCTCTACCGCATACTCCATCGTAGGGCGAAGGTAGGCATTCATTATCCTTGGTAACGTTACCAGAGAGAATCTTCCAAATATTCTTCGAAAGATACCTAACAATCTGTTTGCTCGTCGATATATGTTCTGACAGTGCGTTGTGCTCTTCAGGTTCCCGCTAATCCACACTCCAAGATCTTTTTCTAACAAGCTCCATGCTAGGTTTTCAGTTCCCAATCGATATGTCCAAGAAAGATTCTTGCCAAGATGGAGCATCTTACATTTCTGTATGTTAAATGACATGTCATTCATGGCCGCCAAATTCGACACGCTGTCCAAATCCGTTTGCAGTTTCTCACAATCCCCTGCAGAACTTATTGTCGTCCAAATTTTCATATCGTCCGCGAACAGGACCATTTTGGACGATATGAGGGGGGTAAATCATTTATGTACAACTGAGATTAGTCAGAGAGAATCCCGTTCTAGTAACATAATTATATATAATGTTGTTGAAAATTATCCGTTAAATGACTTGAAAAGTTTTATTCTGATTTCATATTGCATTCCCGCAGATTGTCCCCATTATATCCGTTTACTCAGAAACAGCATGAAACAGCGAACGTCAAGTCTGATAAAATTCACCGACAAATGTTTCGAGTCCTATATATTAGAGAATAAAAATATTTCGAAATCCATACCCTGAGTTTCCAATGTTAATATGAAACCTGACCTCACACCAATGCAAAGGTGTTTCGATCGTATTATGCTCAAAATTACAATTATACCCCTAAACCAATCATCTGACGCAACTCAGAGCATGCAGTGCGATTCATGGGTATTTAGTACACCAGTAAGAAGTCAAGATTCAACACTTTCTGCACCCAACGACATGGTGCATTCATTTCGCATACCTAATTTAGACGTCAGTTACAGTAAACAACTAACATACCGCCCAATGCATTATAATCAGTCGACCATACATCTATATACTTCATGCTTCTGCCATTTTTTCCCGTTCCACATGGGTCCATGCTGCTACCAACTGAAACAATACACTTTTTCTTCATTTCGACCATAATTAATCACTAAATCACTCGAATCATTGTTTATAATATCCTGTGGTTAACTTTTCGATTCTATCGCTTTTTACCACAATATAAAATAAAATATTGTAAGACTCTTGAAGCGTGATTTCGGTAGATTAGATTTACGATTTTTCTAAACCCTTCTGAAAGCATACGTTCGACAACAAGTAGAGTATGCTTTTTTCGATTGGAACTCGTTTATGAGGTAGGACGAAGTTGAAGTTGAACAGCATATATATAAGTTAGCCACTTTTTCCAGTCCATACCGCCTGATATGGTGCGGTGGTTTGTATACTTCCATGACCCATTCAGCCATATTGAGTGGTGTCTGTTGGCGCCAACAGAGCTAATCATACCAGGAAGATCGATGGATACAGGTCAGACAACCTCAATCTCAATCGACTGCCATGTGGTTCATGTTTGTTAGCTAAAGTCTTGGGTGTGACCCCCTAATTCAACCCCCATACCTTGGCCCGGGTAGCCTGGCAGTATCACTCCAACACGAAAATTCCTCATGAAAGAACTTGGCAATCAGGTGCGTTCTTACAGAAAACGTCAAGTGAATCGATCTTATTGCCCTATGGATACTCTCTATGTGAATGTTCGCCAGTCTCTTTTTCTTCAAGCACCTTCTTCGAAAAGCCGAATTGGAACGAATAATAACAAAACACCTCGCTTATTCGAAGTTATAATTGGTCTATTTTTATTCTCAATCTGCACTTATTCGCTAAGCTTTAATATATTTTCTCAAAAAGCGGTATAGTTTTGGTTTCCTTGGGTAATTTTCTATATTGGCGATATTAAATGAAAGAAAATCCAACAGTTACACAACGAAAACTCAACAGCTGTTTGAATGTAATACGAAAACGCGTTGTGTGAAAACAGACAGCTTTATGCGTGAAATACCAATAATTTGTGTCGATTACCCACTCGGTTTAAATCTTATTCGTTTTGCTTTAAATCAATGTTCCTTGACCTTTGAGAAGTAACCCAGGTCTTTCGATTTCCAAATAATTGACATCTTTCTGCCTGGGGTTGTCAGACGTTGGTGGATTCGTTGATGTGCTTCCAATTCGGTTCAAACTTGCTTCTTGCTGAAGTGGTTGCTTTTCGAG
Source organism: Atriophallophorus winterbourni (assembly GCA_013407085.1). Lineage (NCBI taxonomy): Eukaryota > Metazoa > Platyhelminthes > Trematoda > Plagiorchiida > Microphallidae > Atriophallophorus > Atriophallophorus winterbourni. The sequence continues at coordinate 23,076 of JACCGJ010001888.1, read as the reverse complement.
AGAATTGTTCAATTCTTCACGCTCATCTTCATCGGCGGTTCGTGGAATCACAGCCGCATCTCCTCGACTTAGAAGCGTAAAAGCGCAAAGGAGAATCACAAAAAGTTTCATGTTGTTTATGTCTATTATCATATCGTTTTCGATACTGCAATTTCCAATTCATACAAGTCTAGTGAATTCAAGGCAACGTGTGCTTGGCACCCAAAACACAGAAGGAATGTTTCTTTGAAAAAAATAACAAAAGATTTGTGTGCATTGTGTGGAACAATGCTGCGACCTTATTGTTTTTCACCAAAACAACATCCGATGTGCCTCATAGCGATCGTTATTTTCGAAACTGTCCCTTACCTCCATTAGATTATTTGAGCTGTATGCTCTCAAAAACAAGACACTTATAGATCGAAATAATCCATTCTGTTGACTTGAGGTAGACCAACATCAACACAAGATTCTCCATTCACGATTCATAAATTAAATTATAGGTACACGTTCCATGCATCTCATATTTTACTAAGCACGAAGAGGGAGTTGAAATCACAAATCTTTCCTCGAATATTTTTTTCAAAATTTTCGCCCAAAACTATGTTGATAAACAAGGTTATACTTGAATGCTCCTGTTTATCAGATCGGCACTGTCAAACTTTGTATGACCGAGACATGCAGTGATTCTAAGTCAACCGATGAAATCGATCAAAATGACTGGTGCTCACATCCCTGTCATCCCCGTGCGATAAATTCATTTGATGTGACACTTAACGTTGATGATTCGTCGAGTTGGACAGATAAGACACTGTGAAGTGTGGTTGGCATGACCAGCCTGTTCAATTACATGCGCCAAAGCATACCGATGGGGTTAAGCCCATTATCTTGAACAAAGTTACTCATATGCGTTTATTTTCATTACACGCACCCTACGACCTGTTTCGTGCTGTTTGAACTCATTGGCTTTGTCTTAAAGCACTGATGGAATGATAAAAGCGTTTTGCTTCTAAGCGACTGTTCATTGATTTATTTACAGATGATATTCGGTTAGAAAAAGATATGCTCTACAAGACTGATAAAAATGTAATCACTTCAGATGGTGAAAAATATCAAAAATAATGTTAAATATTATTGTCAAACGTGAAAGAGCACTTGTTCATATGGACATCTTGTGATTGTTTAAAAGCGTCATGGTTTCAGATTGTACCACGTGAGTAGGTAAACCGTTTAACAATTGCACATTGCGCACGAAAAAGGGTCATCTGCAGCAGTTCCCACTGATCTGTTGCTAGTAATGTTTATTTTGTTGGCCAAGCAGATTTTGTGTTGGGGGAAAGGTATAACAAAAGACTACATGGATGATGTATTTGGTTAAGTACTGTCCAAATGATTGTATGGGGATGAATGAAATTTTAATATCCAAACTCGCATTTCGTATGGATAATTAGAAAGTCTAAAGACAAACTCGCTCGCTCTGCACTGTGGAGTTTCCAACAGATAAGCCACTGCTTGAAGTAGAATGCTACTCCTTCTCCATCACCCAAACTGTCGCACCTGGATAGATTTATGATGGGCAATGAGAGTTCTTTGCTAGACAATGATGCGTGGAACCACCTTTCTGTTATGGCGACTATTTCGTGCATCGTTTCATTACAATCTCGGAGAGCTCCATTAATTTGTTGATAAGTCTGTTAGCGTTGGTATATATGTAATGGATCGTATTTTTCGTGGTTAATCACCTCGTGTCAACTGAAATTATTGGTCGACTTTTCTGGAGTCAGGCTTAGCAAGTTTTTTGGTTTTGATCTGTGGTAGTTACAATTATCAATTGGGGAGGTCGGTGTATTTGTTTGTGTTGATTTTGCTTGATTGACATAATTGGAAATTGTATCAGATTCTCGATTAGTATCTTGATTGATTTCGGATCGAGCGGCATTTGCGTTATTCGTGTCAGTGGAATCTTTCGCCTGTGTATCCGTCTCAACGTTTTCATGGTTGGTGATATCCTCTGGACTAGATGATTGTCTCGTACTTTGACGCCGGGTTCATATAGAATAACCCCTTTTGCGAACATACGTTTCCAGACATTCCACGTGCATCTTAGTGAATCAGCCATAGGGCTGCTTCGAATGGCCACTGTCAGCGGATTTGTACGTACGTCATTGTACTTCGGAGATCGTGGTAGACGGAAAATATCCACCTCGACTACCTCGGAAATGTTTATGATTTCTGCCAGGAATCTTCACTGCTTTTGTGGGTGGAAGAATCACCGATGATCTATCTAATCCTAATTAACACGAGACTACGTGGTGAATGGTTTTCACGATCAGCAGTTGTGCAGTTTCTCTCGTACCGTACATCATCCGGGCAGTGACTGCAGGGTGTTTCTGAACTACTTAGTAACATGTATGCGTTTAGTAATATTTCTTCTATATCTCTTTCGGCTGTGGAGTTTATCTTGCTCCAAAGCTTTGTGTCATCTGTAAAATAAGCACTGGCGAATGTACTATGGTATGCAAGTCGCCAATATATACTAGAAACAAGAGCAGTCCGATGACCGATCCACGTGATACACAATAGGCAACTTAAATAGACTCGGATAGCTCAGTTTTGACCCACGTATACATCTCACAGGATATTAACCATTCCTTTATACATGTGTGGGATTTATCATCTACTCATTAGCTAAGGAGTTTCAGAAAGAGCAGTTACTGACTGACACAATCAAATGCTCCAACAAAAATCAATATAAATTACATCAACTGACTTACCAGCATCCAGTAGCACAAACCAGGCTACTTTTGCTAACAGTATGTTTCTAAGACAGGATCGTATTTTCCTGAATTCATGCTGTTCTTCAGCGATTAAGTTATTGATCTTAAGGTGATTCTGCCAGGCATCAGCTATGATACTTGTTTCTGTTATCTAGCTTGTGTAGTTAACGAGTTATATTGGATTATTTCATACATGACGAAATCACGTGTTCCAAAACAGCCACCTCGACCCGTCGAACAAAAACCCGTCACAGCCGAACAACCCAATTCAGGCTACTAACATGTTTGATCGCATCACGAGATCCAACATACGGACTAAAAAGTCGATCGATCAAACTGTGACAGCGAAATCGAACCAACTTGACCTCATTGCCAAGGGCCTGGATCCGGCGAACGCAACAATGGTCACGGCCGGGCAAGCTGATAGGACGAATCTCGACACGCAGTATTTACCCTAAGTCACGGGCAAAGCATGCGAACAACCGGTGAGTTCCATGGCCCGTAAAGTAATAACGTGTTTTCTGTGTATGGGTAAAATTCATGGGAAATGTGACCGTACTTTAGCCCCTGATTCGATAGCATTATTGAATAATGAAAAGGTTCCAGGTGCATGCTATGTCTGTGTTCGTTGCAGAGCTACATTTTTGCACGATGCCGATACTTTTGAAGCAAAATTAGAAAATAGAATGGCCGGTTTGGAGTTGGGCCTTCGACGTGTGGAAGAAATGTTGGTAAACCTCGCTTGCTCAAGGTAACACTAAAATGCGAGGCTGATATCGAGAACGTAATGCTGAATACATACCTACCCAAGTCAGATTCCGGCTCAAACTGCCGCATATATCCCAATGTACCATGATGGGAAAGGAAGGGCAGCTTGAACGCCAGGAAATAAACGGTATCGCGAAGTTTAGTTCTACTTGGTGTACCAGAAAATACTTCTAGAGCATCGAATCAGGAAACCGTAGAGCACGACGTCAAACAATGGCACTACATTGCGTGTTCTCTTGATATTTCTAATGTCGTTGTTGTGGACACTTTTCGAGTTCATTCTTCGACAAAATATAAGGGGGATGGACCGAAACCTCTAAAGATTACGTTCTTGACCAGCGCTATTGCAGAAATAGTAAGGTCGGAATGGACAAAATGGAAACGAACACTTCCCAAGGATGTTAGAATTAGCCCACCCAAACCAAGTCAAACACTCTCCTGTTTGGAGATAGCGGATAGCAGCGTTTCCATCCAAATGGAGGAAATCAATGCATCAAAAAACGTCGTAGGTCCGGCTCAAATCGAGTCGGACTAAGCGATTCACACCGGAAACTAATTGTCGATTCAAGCCGTCGGCGACCAATAAGACGCACACATGTTTCACCATCCAAAGAAGCCGGACCAATAACTTCGGTTCACACCCCGTCATTACTCACGAAAAATACGACTAAGTGCATCTATGCAAACGCAAACAGCCTTTTCAACAAATTAATCGAATTGTCCGAGATTTGTAATGAATCGGCGCCAGACATAGTTACAGTAACAGAAACGTGGTTCCATGCCTCATTGTCTGATAATAAACTCGCTTTGCCCAACATGTCTCTATTCCGGCGTGACCGTTTAGGCGATGGCGGATGAGCAGCACTCTACTTCAAGCAATCGTTTATCTGTAGAGCTATGAACGACGTGATCCTTGATATCACTGACACACTTTGGTGCTCTCTGACTCCTATTTCAGGAGACCAATGCATTATTGGAGTGATCTATCGTTCTCCAACAGCAACTCTTGACGTAAATAATAAACAGATTAATGCTTTGCTCTATGTAACAACGCGATACAATACTCAAATATTAATAATGAGGGATTTCAACTTTCTCCAGCTCTATAGCCGGAATGATCATCCATCAGAGACACTTGAAAATGAACTTCGAGCCGTTTTATATTACACACACCTTTATAACCACGTTTTTGGATTTACTCGTATGAGAGGATCAGACCAGCCGTCTACCTTGGAACTTATACTTACATCAGATCCCTCAGCTGTTGAAAATATCGTTTATAAACCGCCGATCGGACGAAGCGATCACGTTGTCCTAGAATTCGAGTACGTTTGTAGCGCTAGGCGCAATAGTGACGGGACAAAATGCGTCAGAATGGTGAACTACCGTGCTCTGTGTGCCGAGTTACAAAGCACTAGTTTCGCACAACTGGATTACTCTGATCCGGATAGTCATTGGCGATCTCTCTTACAGCACCTCAAATCTATATTGGAGGAACATTCAATGTTTGCTTTGAAGAAAACCTCTCAACGAAATAAATTTTTACTACGAAGCAGGACTAAAAAGTGGATGAAACAAAGGGCAGTAGCGTGGGAGTTTCACAAGGCTACCAACACAGCTGATTCTTGGGTACAATTTACACGACTGCAAAACAAGGTTATCAGCCTAATTCGAGATGATAAACAAGCGTTTTAATCGAAATTGATTTCTAAGATGCACCAGAATCCGAAGCTCTTGTATAGACTTGTAAACGATAGAACAAATATTAAAGCAGGAGTCTTTGCCCTAAAAACTTCGTCCGGCTTCACAGAATCCATAAATCAGACCGCTGACCTGTTAGCAGACTTTTATGCCGGAGTTTTCGCGCCGAAATCCATGGAGCCTGATCAGGAACCAATCGTTCGACTTGACCGACCGACCTTGAGTGAAGTATTGATTACTTCGATGGTGGTAGCGCAGTACTTACGAAAATTAAACGTAAAGAAATCTCCAGGACCAGACAAGATAACTCCAAAGCTGCTCAAAACCTGCCATGCGCAGCTATCTGAACCTCTATCTTGCATGTTTAATAATTTGCTTCAAGCTGGCGTAGTGCCACAAGACTGGAAACTGGGACAAATAATACCCATTTACAAAGGTGGTTGCCGTTCTGATGTTAAAAATTACGGGCCGGTGACCTTGCTGTCTTCGGTATCAAAAGTTTTTGAGCGAATAATAACCGCAGAAATCGTGCGACATCTGGAAGCGAATCAACTTTTGGCAGTTGACCAACATGGATTTCGCAGAAATCGCTCTTGTCTAACAAATTTGCTGACAAGGTTAGACGATTGGACGAGGATTGTAGATGCGGGGGGGGCTGTATTCATGCGTGCTACCTGGACATTTCTAAAGCGTTCGACAGAGTTGATCATAATTTTCTCTTGAACAAGCTAAATAAACACGGTGTTGTTGGAAGATTATACGAATTGTTAAGAGATTACCTCAGCAACAGACACATTCGAGTTCGTGTGGACGGCCTATTATCGAATAACATCGATGTCACTAGCGGAGTTCCAAAAGGCTCAGTGCTTGGACCAATACTGTTTCTAGTCTATATGAACGATATACCACTACCAAATGATAGTGAGATGGTTTTGTTTGCTGACGATATAAAAGTATGGAGGCAAATCAGAAATGCTGACGATTGTATATTGCTGCAAAACGATTTGAGTGCTTTGTTCAACTGGTCATCTGAAAATAAACTGTCATTGAATATGCAAAAGTCGAAGATGATTCAGATTGGTCGTGACCTTGGCTTTTCCTATCCATACAAGCTCGGCGACATAAACCTGGAGTACACTGAAGAAGAAAAGAACCACGGTGTCTGGATTTGCGGCAGTTTGAAAAATGGTCTACAATGCGAAACCGTTTACAAAAGCGCGTCTCGGCTGCTAGGCATGTTACGGCGGATATTTGGACGTTTTTTCCCCTGGGTGTATTCCTCTCATGATGAATATATATATACACCCGGTTCTAGATTATGCCTCACAAGCCTGGACACCATGGATCCAAAAAGACATCTTACTCCTGGATGGCTTATACCGGAGAGCTTCTAAGCTTGTCGATGGTCTCGAAAATATGCCATTCGCCGGGCGATTCAGACGACTGGAAATGAGGACACTGGCACAAAGGAAAATGCGAGGTGATCTCATCCTCGCATATAAAATACTCACTACTTTTTTTCACCCCTTGGATATATTATTCCACCTTCGAACTTCCAGCAACAGCCGTTGCCATGGTTGCAAGTTGGAAATACCACATTCCGAACGGAACTGCCGCAGGTCTTTTTATTCGGTACGTGTGTGCTTTGCTTGGAATTCCATACCCTCCGATTTGGTAAGCTCAAACAGTTTATCTATATTCAAATCAAAACTTGACGACTATATGAGCCTCGACTGCATGGAGTTGAGTTTGCCGTTCGAAACGACCTTCTAAAAACAACTGAACCGAGCAGCAGCGGGAGCGAATGGATTTGGACTCTAAATCTGAGGTGCTTTACCGGTACCATTACGTTAATAAACGTTTATGCGCCGACGCTCTCTGCGACGACTGCTGAAATAGACGCTTTTTATCACAACCTCGCAACAGTCCGGAAAAACGTGCCACAAAGAAACTGTGTAGTGGTATTTGGTGATTTCAATGCTAGAGTTGGTGCGGATTACGAATCTTGGCAAAACTGTCTCGGGAGATTCGGTGTAGGTAAAACCAATGAAAATGGAGTACGCCTTTTATAATTATGCACACAGTTCAGTCTCTGTGTTAGTAACACTTTCTTTCAAACAAAACCACAGCATAAGGTCTCTTGGTATCATCCTCGCTCTAAGCACTGGTTTATCGCGGTAGCCAAAAGGGTGCACGAAGGTGCATGGTAGCAATCACGGAACACGAATCAACGGAAAGTGAGTTATCAAGGTCAACTGTTATGTACAGTAAAACAATGTTGTTACAGATGTTGTTGGCCTCTGTCGGTCGATATTTACCATGGATGTACATCACAAGCGCATAATGGTTTCACGCTCTCTCAGATTTCAGAATGAATAAACAGTCCCATTTAGGAGTGACAATCTCGCACGCGGTGCTCACAGCGATAGGCATATCGCATATTGTAAAATCAAATGATTTTAGACCATTACAAACGAAATAAATTCAAATACGTGAATAAAAGATTTGCCTAAGACGCATTCCATAGTGCTAGAGCTGGAGGGAAATGTGACAAGATTCTGGTGTATTGATTGTCGACGCAATTTTTCCATACATCGAGTAGTACATAAATTCCCTTTACTCGGCATGACTCTCCCTACATAGCGCAAATTGAAATTGGATTTACATAAACAAGAGATCGTCAGTTGTAATCCGTACATTCATATTGTGAATCTTGGGTTTTGTGGGACGTTCGTTTTCATACCGAATCCTTGCTCCGCAATCTTCTATTGTACACAACGAGGAAAACTCTTGTGTTCTGGTGCTCACGCCCACAAAGCATTACACTACACGAGCGGTTTCTCGAGAGAGAGAAACCTTATTTAGGAATAAGTGTTTATTTTGGACCGTTTATGGCAAACAATGGCATAGATATGTTAAGAAAATATTTTGACATTTCAAAAAATAAAAAGTATAACAAAACTGCGAAAAATTTGTCACTGCATTATCCCACGGTGGATCATATTGAATTCTAGCTAAGGCGTTCGGTATAACCCACGGTTTCGATTATTCGATGGGCGTGTTCTCACAATTCTTGGACGCGGTGTTCCGATCCACTCTTTAGGATGCAAACGTTCTTCGTCAATCAGTACATGGTGGGTATCGGCAATGGTGAGTGCGTGCTCATCTCTACTCTGCAAGTTCATGTCATCCATATTGTGTCTTCCGTGGATGGCTCCATCGATTTGATTAAACAACACAAACACACAAACTACGAGAAACGCGTTCATTGCGACGTGATAGAACTGTTTGTTGCACACGTTTGCAGCTACATTTAAATAGCTATTTTGTAGACATGGCCAGTCTGTCTGGCGGTCAAGTAATCGGAATTTGCTTTCCTTTTGTTCATTTGCGTAACAAAAGTTATATCATGAGATGCTATCGTATGATTCACAATGTGATTTCGTCTGGGCCAAAAGAATGAACAACCTCAACAATGTAAATAACGAAAACATATGCTGGGTATTTAATGTGGCAAAATGAACACTGGAAGTTATTAGTTATTACTAACCAAAATTTACAAAAATCATCATAATTGCGGCAATAAAATCGGTGTAATCTCGATTAATGGATCAACGACGTCAGTCTTTGGGCATTAATCTCAGAACAACTAAATATACTACTCAACCATATCTGAGCATTTATATTTGGTGCCAGTTTGGTTCTGTTTTGCAAACTCAGTAGTAAATGTACGCAAGGACAAGCATTGCAATACGTACGATACCATTTGTGGAGTCATTTTCATGATACTGAATTATATGTTGGTCGCCTACTGCACAGTTTAAATAACGTAACTCATCTCACAACGAAGCACGACCACACATTGTGGGATAGCTAAAACAAGGATCTATCCACCTGTATCTTTTAATTTAGCGTAACAAACATGGTTAGACGTTGAAATCTCGATTAATTACAGTGCGTAGGACGAACCATATCATTATAATTTAGGAAAGGAAAGTGATTCTAAACCACGGGATTAATAAGCTCTAAATTTCCAACGTATTCGGGTGCTCCAATACTTCACAAAACACTGCAAAACTAGCTTACAGAATTAGTGGTGGCACTAGAAAATGGTTGAGAACGCTACGTTTGTCATAAGCTATTCATAGAGTCGCAAGAACACAAATAACCGTGTCATAATTTCACAAATTTCACGTCACAAATCTCATAGAAAATACCAGCAGATTTAGCTAGTAAGAAGAACGCAACGAAATCCCAAACCAATTTATCAAATCCTTAAAAACACAATGAAGTTAAAACCCGGTCTTTTACCGATCATGACAGATAACGGACTAAGTGATTTTGTCGTGGAAACCGCTAACTCTATAGTCAGTTTTTATTCATGAGTTGTTAACCCCAAGAATGTTTTACTACCATCGGAATTGTCAGCACCTATAAGCGTTACATACATCAATTTAGAAATAATATACATATATCAAACCACCGTATTAGAGCTTTTGAACAAGACACAAAAAACTTACTTACCCACTGTTTCAATGTTCTCTGAAACTAAGATTAAAGTCTCCACATGACAATGGATAACAGTCAGAAACCGCTTGTGTAGTGTAACTGCTGTGTATGTGAGCACCAAGATACATTGGTCATTTAGAGCGTCGTGAGCACTTGACCAAGAATCATTCTGTGATTCTTCAATTGAACATCGTGTTTTGTCTGGCTTGCCGAAATACCTCCACGTGGTGCCAGCTGGGTGGGCTCGGTTCTCCGAGCTCAGCGAAAGGTTCGGCGGTGGTGTCTGAGGGTGTGGTGGGTTTTCGCCTGACAAGCGTTCTCCCTATAAAAAGCAACAAAAATCCAATGATGACATCACGACGCGGCGGATGTGACTCGCCGCTCCAAAAGTCACTGTTCCTTGTCCTATCCAAGGACATTGTATGGTGCACAGGCAAAAACTGAAGTCACCAACTTATCAACGGGGTTATCGGTCTCCGAACTGGAAATTTCCAGAAAAGGGCTTATGAACCGCTTCGTCGGTCACCGGCCACCGATAGGTGCGAACCTCTCTCGCTCCACTGCCTTGTGGGTAAAGGCTCGGGGTGGGACCCCCTAAACAAAATCTCCCCTACTTCGGTGTAGGCAACCGGGTAGTATCATGCCTACGTTCAACGATGCCGATGACAACGATTTGTACCCCCCTTCTCGCTTTGTACATCTCATTGTTTATGTTAAACGCCACTATATATGTATCAGATTGTGCAAATATAATAATAAATAATAATTTGTCTTTATAAAATCTATTTAACAGTGGCATGGAGGTCTAAAATTGTTTAACACCTACCCATTTTTCAATCCATACTGAGCATAATCCTCTCAGTCTCAACCTAATGACGGCAAAATGTCGGAAACCGGTCGTGGAGTGAAAGTAATGGGGATGTTAGCACCAAAATACAATACCACGAAATGCGTTTCTGTCGAAAACGTTATGAAATATGAAGAAATCGATATTATGCCGACGATTTGAAGCATGAATTTCCAAAGATTCCCCGAAATTTGACTTCAACTAAAGTTCAAGGTGCGCCAATTTACGTAGATGTATTATATTCTATTTTGCGTGCACAATGATCAACTTTTATCCGTGTGACGTACAGGAAATTAACATGATCCTAGTGATTTTATGTAGTGGTTGAAATTATGTAAGTCTATTAACGGTTTCAACAAAGTTATTGTTGAATGCCACTGTTACATAGGGTTTGTGCCACGCACCATGGTTTTCAAACGGAGAATCACATAGGTCAAGCACTCTAGGCGGTTATGGATGACTAAATTAATGTGTTGCTCACATTCACCGCACTTGAAAACCACTACCGGTTTCCGGCTGTTTGCCGTCATCAGGTGGAGGCAGTTTAATTAGTTTCAGTGAACACTGAATCAGTGAATACATGGTAAATGTTTTGTTTTTGGGGTCTGTAAGTAATTGGCTCATTGAAAATAATTATATTTGGCCGTCAATAGCTATTTGGTAACTATTTTGTAATTGCAGTGTTGGCCTAACTGTTACGAGCGAGTTGAACTACGTCATGAACATCAAGTGCGATTTGATATATAATTTCACTAATCAAGTGAATTCAAGTTAATTCAAGTTGTTTGATGGTCTAAAAAGCAGCAAGATTAAAACAAACAAAGGATGGCAAAAATTGAAATGTTATTGTACAAAACAAGATAAGATGTATATAAGTGTTCGGAAAACTAATAATTCAATACAAATTCGTCTAATTTCGTTTTAAATTCGTGCAAGATATCGAAGTGAGCAACGGTTGAAGGTAAACTGTTCCAAGTAAAACAGACACGGACAGAGTAAAAATATACCTGAAAACCACTACCGGTTTCCGGCTGTTTGCCGTCATCAGGTGTAGGCAGTTTGATTAGTTTCAGTGAGCATTGAATCAGTGGATAAATGGTAAATGTTTTGTTTTTGGGGTCTGTAAGTAATCGGCACATTGAAAATAATCATATTTGGCCGTCAATGGCAGTTGAGCTATCCTTTCTTTATAAGGTTTGTTTTGGATGCTGAGAACTAGTTTTGTTGAGTGGTGATAGATTCGCTGCATAATTTCAAAATACTTATTGAGCCACGGAGTCCATGACTGTACACCGTATTCGATGACTGGTCTCGAGTATGTATTAATAATCATTAAGAGTATCTGGCGCAAAAATTTCCCAAATACCCGTTTAGATTTACGGCACGCCTTGCTTTTTTTAAAGGCAATCTTATTTTGAAGTGAGGTTTTCAACCTGGAGCATATCCAGACACATAAATGTTTTTTTCACTGTAATTTTCACGGACCTGCGAACCTATATGATATGTGAACTCTACTGGATTCCCCACGTTTATGATCCTGCATTTGTTAAAGTTAAACGGCATTTTGTTCTTCGACGACCAGTGTGATGTATATGAAGATCTTTTTGTAATAGCAGACAGTCTTCTGGACTACGTATGCTGCGCCAAATCTTTATGTCGTCCGCAAATAATGAAATGTTACGTCGAACAATTTGTGGTATTTTATTGACATAAACCAGAAAGAGGATAGGACCAAGGACTGAGCTTTGGGGATCTCCGCTAGTTGCTGCTATTGGTTTTGATAATGCACCGTCAACATATACCTTGGTAGTGCCGTTTGATAGGTAGTCATTTAGACAATTCAACAACTTTCCAGTAATACCAAGACTTTCAATCTTCTTCAGAAGTAGGGTATGTTCATCACAATCAAATTCGTTTTAGATATCTAGGTAGCAGTCTTGCATTGCTTGCCCTTTATCTACTGATTGTGTCCAATCGTCCAACGTTATCAGTAAATTAGATAAGCCGGAAAAATTCCGTCTAAATCCATGCTGTTTGCTCGAAAGCATCTTATTATTTTCGAAATGTTTCAATAGATCTTCTACAATCAGGCGCTCAGGTTATTTTGAAGATCACAGGTAAAAATATTCACGGTCTATAATTAATACACCGAAGCGACTTCCATATTTACAATAGGAAAATTATTCCGCGTTTCCAATCTGTAGTATCATTCCACAGTTTTTCAGTTGTATCTCAGGTTACACCGATGGTGTCGCTATGCAATTTTTTTTACACTTAACCACTTACGAGTACTGCTTCATTACTTAAAATTCAAGGTTTTTTTCTTGAGATCTTGATGACACATTCAGAGTTCACGTTTCTATTGAATTCTTGAGATTAGAAATTTGCCATACCCAAAACTCATATGCGTTGCTGGGTTCCTGTTTTTAAGAGCATCACTCAAAGCCATAATGTTGATCAGTCTAAATGATTTACGGGCATCATTTGTTCTTACAGATTTAAACAGTTAATCAAACTGGATGGAGACGTGATCACTTAGTCCCAGTGGACTTTCGTAATCAACGATATCAATGTCGTGTTCCTTGCTTGTCAGAACGAGATCCAATAGTGAAGGCACATCGGTTCCGCGTATCGGGTATTACTTTTCTATGTGTTCATAAGGAGGAATATCGTAAACAACTTACTGAATGCGCGATCGAGAGAGTGTTCTGTGTGAATAATACTGCTCTACAATCGTGTTTTGGGGTAATCGCAAGCTGACTGTAAAGACAAAGATGATGGTATACATTGCGTGCGTACTAAATGCTTTACAGTACGACAGTGAAAACTGGACCACCAACGCAAGACAGGAACGGAAGCTGAATGCTTTCCATCTACGAAGCATCCGTCGTAACTTGAACATATCGTGGATGGACAGAGTTACTAATGCTGAAGTGCTTACATAAGCTGGTCTACAGAGCATGTTCACCCTATTACTACTGCGCCGTTTTGGTGGCTCGGTCATGTCTACAGAATGAAAAATTTTCGAATTCCGAAAGGTATACACTATGGTGAGTTGAAATTAGGAAGTCGACCATTGAACAGACCACACCTGCGGTACAAAGACGTTTGCAAAATGGATATGATAACTCTTGGCATTGACTCCCCGAGTTGGGAAGAACTTGCTCTTGACCGCTCACATTGGAGGCATTGTGCAAAGCGTCTTCTGCAAGCTCGAAAGGAGCAGATACAGCTGTTGTCTGCTGAACGCAGATCACGCCGCCGGCGTGCAACTTGCGCTTTACAACCGAGTTCTGACTATCGGGAGAGATTGTTCCTCCGGAATCGGACACCTTATTCATTCAAAAAGCTGTAGAAGCGAATGTGATGTACATCCATGGTCGACATCGACCGGAGGAGGCCAACAGACAAACAGAATACTGCTCTACAGATTCGGTTAATTCGAGTCACAGCATTCTCCATTCTTCTTTATCGTGATTTAGCCTGTTCTGTAGTAAGGAGGCACTCATTTCCTTTATGCTGTGCAGTTATTAACCAGCCTAGAATTTGTCAATTGTGAATAAAATTTAAACTTGATCTCTGTAGGTACTGACACCCATGGTTTGACGATGCTTCTGAGTCAGAAGCAAAACGTTACCAATAAACAACTCTAACCGATTCATTACAAACGATCTTTTTTACACCAGACATGTTTTCATCATTCAGGGTCGATATCGCCTCCTGGGTCAATGTTCCGTCACATTTTGCGTGACACGAGTGGGAGTAGTTGCGACACGTGTCAGATTTGACCTCACTACTGACGACTTTCTGACAGACGACACATATTTCGCGAACATCAGATCGATTCTTGTTTTTTTTGTTTTTCCACAAAAATATCTCAAGCTTAGCCCAGTTAGTGATGTACCGCTGTGTCAACTGAACTTGACCGTGTTCATTTATATTAAATTGATGTGGATACACAATAGTAGTCAAATAAACCACTGATCCTGGTCGTTCCCACGAGACGTGACACATTGTAAGAGTACTATAGGTTGTTTAGCGGTAAGGTCAAATCATTGTTGGTGGGTTGACTACAACTTAATCATGTTCCCTGTCCTGACTATCACACTTATTCAGACGAAGCTTCTGTGTCGGAATTGAAACTTTACCAAAAAACTGCTCTAACCGATTGCACTCAAATTTATTTGCATTATGAATACACCATCGGTCCCAAATCACATTCCAGTCGAATGATTATTCATTCTGGTTTGGCAGTCGTGTGTTATTATTTACTCAACGGGATTCTGATACGGAAATTGCTGTTACCTTTGGAATTAACATGTATAGATATGAACATGTTTCGAAAACATTTTTGTATACTCTCACAGATTTTTTTAAATATTGTGACCTATAATTCTGATTTAATCAAATATCAATATATACTAATCATCAGGTCGAATTAAATCATATTGCCCTTTGGATATTGTTCATAAAAATGATCGCCTGTCCCCTTTTCTTCAAGTACCTTCTTCGAAAGTCAGATTTCGAACGAATTATAACGAAACCACCTCGCTTATACGAAGTTATGATAGGTCTCCTCATTCCCAATCTACAACTATTTACTAAGCTTCAAAATATTTTATTATTTAGCGGTACAGTTTTAGTTTTCTTGGTGAATTTTCTATATTGGCGAGATTAAATGAAAGTAAATCCAACAGTTACACAACGAAAACCCAACAACTATTTGAATGTAATACGGAAAAGTCTTGTGTGAAAACAAACAGCTTTATGCTTGGAATACCAATAGTTTGTGTTGATTACACACTCGGTTTAAATCTCATTCGTGTCAATTGAAATCAATCTTAAGAGACTTTCGATAAGTGAATCCAGGTTTTCGATTTCTAAATTATTTGGATCTTTCTGCTTGGGGTTGTCAGATTTTAGTGGATCCGTTGATGTGCTTCCAATTTGGTTCACACTTGCTTCTTGCTGAAGTGATTGCTCTTCGAGCGGGTCGGTTAAATCTTCACGCTCTGCTTCTTTGGTGGTTCGTGGAATCACAGCCGCATTTCCTCGATTCAGTAGCGTGAAAGCGCAAAGGAGAATCACAAAAAGTTTCATGTTGATGGAGATTGAGATCATGTCGTTTCAATACTTCAATTTCCAATTTATACAAATCAAGTGAATTCAAGGCAACGTGTGCTTGACAACCAAAACACAGAAGGAATGTTTGTTGGAAAAATAAACAAAAGATTTGTGTTCATCATGTGGAACAATGCTGTGACCTTATTGTTTTTCACCAAAACAACATCCGATCTGCTACATTGCGTTTGCTTTTTCGAAATTGTCTCTCAAATGCAAGACACATAGAGAGCGATTTAATCAATTCTGCAAGATATTCCATTCACGATTCGTAAATTAAATTCTAGGAACACGTTCTATACATCTCATGTTTTGCTAAGCAAGGAGAGGGAGAGAAAATCATAAATGTTTAATCGAATAATTTTTTTCAAAATTTCCGCTCAAAACTATTTCGATAAACAAAGGTATACTTGAATGCCTCTGTTAATCAGATCGGCACAGTCAAACTTTGTATGACCGAGCAACGCAGTGAATCTAAGTCAACCGACGAAATCAATCAAAATGACTGGTGCTCACATCCCTGTCATCCCCGTGCGATAAATTATTTGATGTGAGCACTTAACGTTGAGGGGTGGTCGAGTTTGGCATGTAAGCCACTGTGGGGTAAGGTTGGTATGACCAGCCTGTTCAATCACATGGGCCAAAGCATATCGATGGGATTAACCCCATGATCTAGAACAAAGATACTCATTTGCGTACATTTTCATTACACGCACCCTACGACCGGTTTCATGCTAATTGAACTTATTCGCTGTGAAGAGTACAATCAGGATCGATTTGTCTTAAAGCACTGATGGAATGATTATAGTTTTGTGCTTGTATGCCACTGTTCATTGATTTATTTAGAGATGATATTCGGTTAGAAAACGGTATGCTTTGCGAGACTCACAAAAATGTACATCACGTCAAATGGTAAAAAATATTTAAAACAATTGCGAAAGATTATTGTCAAACGTGAAAGCACACTTGTTCATATGGACATCTTGTGATTGTTGAAAAGCGTCATGGTTTCAGATTATACCACGTGAGTAGGTGCACATTGCGCACGAAAAAGGGTCATTTGAAGCATTTCAGCCTGATCTGCTGTTAGTAACGTTTATTTTGGCGGGAAAGATGTAACAACTGCTGCATGGATGTTTTATTTGATTAAGCACTGTCAAAATAAATGCATTGGGATGAATGAAATTTTAATATCCAAAGTGGCATTTCGTATGGATAATTAGAAATTCCATGGACGAGCTTGATCTCTCTGCGCTGTGGAGTTTCCAACAGATAAGCGACTACTTGAAGTAGAGTGCTACTCCTCCTCCATCACCCAAACGGTCGCACCTGGATAGAGACATGCTAGACAATAAGAGTTCTTTGCCGGACGATGAAGCGTAGAACCACCTTTCTGTTATGGCGACTATATCCGGCATCGTTTCATTACAATCTCGGAGAGCTCCATTAATTTGTTGATAAGTCTGTTAGCGTTGGTATATATGTAATGGATCGTATTTTTCGTGATTAATGACCTTGTGTCAACTGAAATTATTGGTCGACTTTTCTGGAGTCAGGCTTAGCAAGTTTTTTTGGTTTTGATCTGTGGTAGTTACAATTATCAATTGGGGAGGTCGGTGTATTTGTTTGTGTTGATTTTGCTTGATTGACATAATTGGAAATTGTATCAAATTCTCGATTAGTATCTTGATTGATTTCGGATCGAGCGGCATTTGCGTTATTCGTGTCAGTGGAAACTTTCGCCTGTGTATCCGTCTCAATGTTTTCATGGTTGGTGATATCCTCTGGACTAGATGATTGTCTCGTACTTTGACGCCGGGTTCATATAGAATAACCTCTTTTGCGAACCTATGTTTCCAGGCATTCCACGTGCATCTTAGTGAATCAGCCATAGGGTTGCTTCGAAGGGCCACTGTCAGCGGATTTGTACGCACGTCATTGTACTTCGGAGATCGTGGTCGACGGAAAATATCCACCTCGACTACCTCGGAAATGTTTATGATTTCTGCCAGGAATCTTCACTGTTTTTGTAGGTGGAAGAATCACCAATGATCTCTCTAACCCTAATTAAGACAAGACTACGTGAGGAATCGTTTTCACGATCAGCAGTTGTGCAGTTTCTCTCGTACCGTAGATCATCCGGGCATGTATGCGTTTAGTAATATTTCTTCTATATCTCTTTCGGCTGTGGAGTTTATCTTGCGCCCAAGCTTTGCGTCATCTGTAAAACAAACACTGGCGAATGTACTATGGTAAGCAAGTCGCCAATATATACTAGAAACAAGAGCAGTCCGATGACCGATCCACGTGATACACAATAGGCAACTTGAATCGACTCGGATAGCTCAGTTTTGACCCACGTATACATCTCACAGGATATTAACCATTCTTTTATACATGCGTGGAGTTTACCATCTACTCCATTCCTAAAAGTTTCGACAACAGCAGTTCATGATTGACACAATCATGTTTCTAAAAATATCAATATGGATTACGTCAATTGAGTTACCCACATCCAGTAGCACAAACCAGACTTCTTTTGTTAACAGCAAGTTTATATGACAAGATCGTATTTTCCTGAATTGATGTTGATCTTCAGCGATTAAGTTATTGATAATACGGTGATTCCGCAAGGCATCAGCTATGATGGACTCGATTATTTTAGATAGCACTTTTAATAAAGCTATCATACGATATTTTAGCTGATTTTTCATTTCGCCGAGTTTTCAGGTCGTACTAACCAGGGCAGTTTTCCAAATACTGTACGAATATTATCTCGGACACGTCAGGCGTCGGTATTACCAATTCGGAAGACAGATTATAAAAAAGTTGCGATACTCATGGGGTAAGCTTAGCACCACCTACCTAAGTGAGTGCAGACAATAGGAAACTACCACTGGGAGGTGAAATTAAGATACAAGCAAATGTGTATTCTTGATGTGTGTTGTTTGTACTTCGTGCTTAGTTAAATGGTTTGAAAGCTAGGTGTGCTCCTGTGTTTTGGGATTCGTGCCTGGCAGTGATTAGTTTTTGAAAGTTTGACCTCAAGGATGAATCGAGACACAAGCCATAAGTGTGTGTAATAGGCCCGGTAGACGTTGGGTCTAATGTCCGTGAAGCTTTTGTAACAAACGTATTAACAGCATTTGCGGTTTAGCTTCGATTAACCCGAAAATCTCATACCACGATTACAATAATATTACATTCATGAATCAGAAATTGAATAATAACTGCAATAGGCACTTGAATGACACCGTTACAGTTGGTTCGTTCAACGAATCACGGTGATCAAATGCAGAATCACATTGTGAATACTGATGAAGCACTCAAGTCGCTTATGTATGACCACATTATTGTGTTGTTCACATCCCTGTATTACCGGTTTCTGGTAGTTTGCTGTCATCAGGTGGAAACAGTAAAATTGATTTCAGTGAAACTTGAAACAGTGGATAAGTGGTAAACTATGTTATACTAGAATGCTATTTTTACATTGGGTTCTTGCAAAGAACCACGGTGTTCAAACACAGTTTATTCACCACTTATCTACTGTTTCAAGGCTCACTGAACCTGATGATGGCAAACAACCAGAAACCGGTAGTGGTGTTCAAGTGCGGGTGATGTGACCAACACATTAATTTGCAAACTGCATCATTTATTTTGAAGTAAGCTACTAATATAATCGAGACGTTGCACCACTGCGTACAAAAATGTCTCCACGGCCCATTCATCAGATTTCGTAATCGTCGATTTTGTCAAAACATATCGCGAGCACTGTTACGTGAAGATTTGTGCTCCTTACTCAATTCTCTTTTCTACATCAACGACTTACAAATAACAGCTGACAACAAGTTGATTTTATTTGAGGATGGCATACCATTCGTGAGGCGAAGCAACATTTTGTTGCTGAAGGACTTGAGTGTATTGAATTTCAAAAAGAACATACCACCTTAATTTTTAAATGTTCAAAATTCTGCATGATTCTATGATCTGGTGATATGCACAAACATTTTTGCCACTCAGATCTCGATGAATGTGTCATGTGGCAGGGCTACTGTGTTTTCGGGCAAATTTCGATGATTGATACCTCGAAATGTCAAACTAACTCACATTACAAAATGTGTTGTTTGATTTTTTTGAATGTTCACAGCTTTTTAGAAATGAATGAAGCTGGCACATACAATCTAATTCCATCATCAATCTAGTGTAATGCGTAGTCCAGATTAATAAACAAAATGAATTAATATATAGGGGAATTGTTGAGTGAATTCTCATAAACTGACGTCGGAACTTATATTAATTCCGTGTAGGTTGTCTCTGGAACGGTCGAACTTCAGACATTTTCGTCACCGATTAAAATGATTTCCGCAAGTTGGAGGTTACCATTTTGTAACCGTTATGGTGATATTTTCTGTGAGATTTGTGACTTGATCCCGTAAATTGTGAAATTATGCCAGTGTTATTTGTGTTTTTGCGACTCAAGGAAAAGCTTCTGACAAATGTAACGTTTACAAACGTTTCCTAGTGCAACCACTAATTCTGTGAGCTAATATTTGCAGTGTTATTGTGGAGTATTGGAGCACCAGAATACGTTGGGAATTTAGAGCGTATTAATCGCTTGATTCAGAATCACTTTCCTTTCCTAAATTAGAATGTTATAGTTCGTCGTACGAAATGTATTCAATCGAGCTATCAACGTCTAACTATGTTTGTAACCATAAATTTAACATTGTAGATCGATAGTTCCTTGTTATTGCTATCCCACAATGTGTGACCATGCTTCTTTGTGAGATGAGTTACGTTATTCAAACTGTGCTCTATGCGTTCAACATATAATTCAGTTTCATAAAAATGACTCCACAAGCGGTATCGTAATTATTGCAATGCATGTCTTTGCGTACATTTAAAACTGAGTTAGCAAAACTGAACCAAACTGGCACCATATATAAATGTTCACAAATGGTTGACTCCAATATTTAGTTGTTCTGAGAAGAATACACAAAGACTGACGTAACTGATTCATTAATCGAGATTACTCCGATTTTATTGCCGCAATTATGATGATTTTTGTAAATTTTGGTTAGTGATAACTAATAACTTCCAGCGTTCATTCTGCCACATGGACTACACAGCATATGTTTTTGTTATTCACATTGTTGAAGTTGTTCGTTCTTTTAGCCCAGACGGAATCACATTGTAAATCGTACGATAGCATCTCATGATATAACTTTTGTTACGCAAATGAACAAAAGGAAAGCACATTCCGATTACTTGACCGCCAGACAGACTGGCCATGTCTACAAAATAGCTATTTAAATGTAGCTGCAGACTTTTGCAACAAACATTTCGATCACGTCGCAATGGACGCGTTTCTCGTAGTTTGTGTGTATGTGTTGTTAAAGAAAATTAATGGAGCCGTCCACAGTGGACCCAGTATGCCTGGAATGAACTGGCGGACTGAAAGTCAAGAAGCCCCCACCAATCCCGATATTCGTCATAAACTGATAACAAGAAGGAGGTCTGCGCGCTAAATAGTCGGTCGAAACACGGAGTACAAGATCTTTCGAAACACCCCCCTCGAATGATCAAAACCGTGGACTATACCGAAATCCTGAGCTCGAAAGTAATATTGTCAATCTTGCGAAAATGCAGTGACACATTTTTACAGTTTTATGCTACATTTTATTTGTTGAAATGTCAAAATTTTTCCTTAACATATCTATGTCATCTGTTTGCCATAAACCGTCTAATATTTTTTTAAACATTCCGAAATAATATATTCATTTGCATGCTTTTCCGTCATTCACACCCCACGATCGGTTTCGTGCTGTTTGCACTCATCAGGTAGGAACAGTAAGATCAGGATCCGGATGCGCTTGAAACAGTGGAAGATTGGTAAACAAGGAGCGCTTGTATGCCACTGTTGGATAAGGCTGGTACGACCAACCAGTTCAAAGCATGTGTCCAAACACATGTTAAATGGGGTTAAACCCATAACCATGAAACAAAATATTCATTTGCATGCTTTTCCGTCATTCACACCCCACGACCGGTTTCGTGCTGTTTGCACTCATCAGGTAGGAACAGTAAGATCAGGATCCGCATGCGCTTGAAACAGTGGAAGATTGGTAAACAAGGAGCGCTTGTATGCCACTGTTGGATAAGGCTGGTACGACCAACCAGTTCAAAGCATGTGTCCAAACACATGTTAAATGGTGTTTAACCCATAACCCTGAAACGAAATATTCATTTGCATGCTTTTCCGTCATTCACACCCCACGACCGGTTTCGTACTGTTTGCACAATTCAGGTAGGAACAGTAAGATCAGGATCCGCAAGCGCTTGAAACAGTGGAAGATTGGTAAACGAGGAGCGCTTGAATGCCACTGTTGGATAAGGCTGGTACGACCAACCAGTTCAAAGCATGCGTCCAAACACATGTTGAATGGGGTTAAACCCATAACCATGAAACAAAATATTCATTCGCATGCTTTTCCGTCATTCACACCCCACGACCGGTTTCATGCTGCTTGCACTTATTAGGTAGGAACAGTAAGATCAGGATCCGCATGCGCTTGAAACAGTGGAAGATTGGTAAACATGGAGCGCTTGTATGCCACTGTTGGATAAGGCTGGTACGACCAACCAGTTCAAAGCATGTGTCCAAACACATGTTAAATGGGGTTAAACCCATAACCATGAAACAAAATATTCATTTGCATGATTTTCCGTCATTCACACCCCACGACCGGTTTCGTGCTGTTTGCACTCATCAGGTAGGGACAGTAAGATCAGGATCCGCATGCGCTTGAAACAGTGGAGGAATGGTAAACAAGGAGCGCTTGTGTGCCACTGTTGGATAAGGCTGGTACGACCAACCTGTTCAAAGCATGTGTTCAAACACATGTTAAATGGGGTTTAACCCATAACCATGAAACAAAATATACATTTGCATGCTTTTCCGTCACAAAACACCCCACGACCGGTTTCGTGCTGTTTGCACTCATCAGGTAGGGACAGTAAAATCAGGATCCGCATGCGCTTGAAACAGTGGAAGAATGGTAAACAAAGAGCGCTTGTATGCAACTGTTGGATAAGGCTGGTACGACCAACCTGTTCAAAGCATGTGTCCAAACACATGTTGAATGGGGTTAAACCCATAACCATGAAACAAAATATTCATCTGCATGCTTTTCCGTCATTCACACCCCACGACCGGTTTCGTGCTGTTTGCACTCATCAGGTAGGGACAGTAAGATCAGGATCCGAATGCGCTTGAAACAGTGGAAGAATGGTAAACAATGAGCGCTTGAATGCCACTGTTGGATAAGGCTGGTACGACCAACCTGTTCAAAGCATGTATCCAAACACATGTTA
>JACCGJ010001887.1:0-47186 GCA_013407085.1 Atriophallophorus winterbourni | reverse complement strand
GTCTCCGCAACATTCTAGGAGTTAGCTGTTACAATCGCATACGCACCGATGCTCTCCGAAATAAGTTGTTTGGTAGTAATGTCAATATAGAGAAGCAGATCAACCAGCATAGGTTACGCTGGTTGGGTCACGTTTTACGGATGCCGGACCACTGACTTCCGAAACGGATTCTTTTTGCGACACCACATCCTGATTGGCGTAAATCTCGGGGTGGCCAAACCGTCAAATGGCATATGCAGTTAAAAACCCTTACTGGTAACCTTTCCAAAGTCGGCACAGCGCGTCTTCTAGACTGGTGTCCCCGCGATCATATATCGCAATGGTTAGTTACGCTTCAGGATATGTCCCGAAACCGTGTTCAATGGCGGTCTTGCTCTGAGCATCTTCTTGGAGTGTTTGCTTAACCTTGTATGTTGTCAAGCGGAGTGACGAGAAAAGCTTGTTATGATGCATGACAGTGAAAGCCGCAAGGAAGCTGCCATGCTGATGTCGCTCTACTCGTTCACAAAATTTGTTTGAATGCATGTTCCATTCGAGGTGTAGGCACCTCTTCCCAGTTTGTTTGTGCCTACTCTTTTAAAGAACCCGTAGCAATTTAAGTCCCACACTTCCCCATATTTTAGGATTTTACTTTTGCATGGTTGTGTGGCAGTTAAGCCTTCGGTACGTGCTACCGGTGTAATGCTGCTGTGATGATGATGATGATGCCTATGTTTGCCATCTATTCCTGTCTGCAAACACGCTGTCAACTAGACTGTCCCCACACAGTTCTTACGAATCGGGAATTCTTGCGGGTTGTTGCCTCTTGTTCTCGGTCAGTTAACCGTTTCCTGGTCTTACTTTGAGCCGACGGGTTTCAGGAAGATTGCATTGGAACAGTTAGAGTGGCAATATTCTTACAAACACGAGGAGATAAAGATCATCAGCCGATATCGAACGACATGCGATTCGTCAATGTCGGTCAAACGAATCCTGTGTGGTGAACACGTGAATTGTAGCGGTTGGCACATAATTGATTGACTTACCAGATCCAAGAGACAATAGGGGTAGACAGGTTTCAGATCCGTCGTCTGGATACTCAACTTTCCTATATCAGAAGGCGTGTTATGTTCTTTGTCTTGTGCGCGATAAACGCTTTTGATCAATTTGCGTTTTCTTGTGTTGCGGGATTCGCGGGTGCACGCGATTTGCGTTGGACAGGTTGACCTCAGGGATAAAATCGAGACGCAATCTTCAAGTGGCTGTGATTCGTGGGGGTTACCTGATTAATGTTTTACTGATGACCCGAAATGTTTTGCTAAGAGGTCATATTTGGGCCACATGGCCATCATTGACCTGAGATGTTTGCATAATGAACGTGACGACAGCAGATAATCCGAAGCAGCTGCAAGCATTACGTGGTGTGTCCAAATGGTTATTAATTAAATATTAAGTTTGAGTGATTCAACGAACGTAAAAGCATTCTGAACGAAAACGTGTGGAATTCTCACGCACTACTATATGTCCTTCGTTTACTTTGAAAAACATACAAAATTTGTATAAAAAATAATTGTCGATGTTTGACCGTGAATAAACATCGGAAAATTAAAGTTCAGCACGAAAAATTAGATCATCCAGCACGCATTTATTTCACATATGGAAGATAATCTGGTGTCATACCTGTATCATGTAAATAATCTTTGTAAATCACATACTTTCCCTTCTAGGTGCGCCGACAAAAGCTGTCATTCTATGTGGGGAAAAATTGATAACAGACCACGATTTACGCCTTACAGCAGCAATCAGAAACGTGTTACGATGCTCTGTCGAGGGATCTTATCCAAAAGCCCAGGTCCGTTGGTTCATCAAACCTCAAAGGGACCCGATAAGTAGAGAGATGATGTCTGTGAGTAAGCGGTCAGCATCCAGAAATTTCCGGCGTAGCTTTGTGGACACGCAGGATGTGATTGGAATTATACCGGGTGACAATGAAGGCTTGCTGCAATGCCGAGCGGAGAATCAATTTGGTGAGGTTGTGTCAGAACATGTGAAGATCTCAGTTGAATGTACGTATTTTCTTGTTGAAAGAGACTTTTTGATTCTATTTAAAAATAACACAATTTTGAGTAAGCGAAAATCAGGGTAGATCAGCGTACTTTCACTTTAATTTGATCCACGTGTTTGGAGCTAACATGAGACGCATTATGAAAATTCGATCAATCTAATCATGTTCGAATAACACTTGCATGAGTGTCGATTATTTTTTTCAGCATAATTTCACATTGATTTCATTTTTGACAAGATTGTAATTTGCCAAAAAATAATGTCGGGACGTTGTGCTTTTACCCCGGGTCTTGTAACGGTCACAGATCATTTTCGATCATAAACTAATGTATTTCTAAGCAGTACAATTTCATCAAGGGCTAATCCCATTTTATTGTGGTCATACGGTATTGTTTGTAGTTATGTGGACGTAATAAATAATGAATCTGCTAAACAGATCCGTATTTGCATAGCACACCCACGACCGGTTTCGTACGGTTTGAGCTCATTATGTAGGTACATTAGGATCAGGATCCGCATGCTTTCAAACACTGGGGAAATGGTAACCAGGGTTTACAATTGTGAGCCACTGTTAGATTAAAGTGGCATGGCCAACCTCTTAAATCAAACGTGCCCAAACACTTGTAGATGTGGGTAAACCGATGGCCATGAACAAACATCCTCGGCTGCATGTATTTTCATCACACAGCCCACGGCATGTTTTGTACTGTTTACACTCATCGGGATCGGCATGACTTGAAACAGTGGAGAAATGATAAACGATATTTGAAAAATATGAGCCACTGTTGTATAAAGTTGGCACGACTAAGCTCTTCAATCCTACACATTTGTAAATATGTTACACCCATGGACTTGAACAAAAATACGTATCTGCATGCAATTTTTGAAATGTGCTGAGATTCGTAAGTGAGGGGATGTGAGCAACACATTACTGTGCTGAGATTCGATTGCGCAAATTTTGGATAATCTCGTTGGTTGAATTCAATCCCAAAAGATTTCGCTATTCGGTCAGTTTTAGGCCCAACATTTCGTTGAACTTCTTTGTTTGTGGATGCTGCCCCTAATTTACCAAGAAACGTTAATCTTAAGTTCCAGTCATCTGTAGTGCAACCGATTTTAACTTCAAAAATACATTTTGATTTTGTTGCAGTTCAGCCAATCATCGAAAGTTTCGAAGAGGTCTACGTTGTTGAGAATGTGGCGTTCCAGTTCAATTGTAAAGTTTCCGCGAATCCACCGGCAAAGATTTCATGGAGAGACGAATCTAATCAACTCATCGTGTCAAGTAAGAAATGGCGTTCGGGCAATTATTGTTCACTAGAATTTCATAGTTTATAAAGAATTCATGATGTGTGTAAAATTTGTGTCAGAATGGTCCTCCTTTTGATCATAGAAATTTCGTCCATATTCTTAGCATCTTACATCTTAACATAAATCAATAAAATTGATTGTAACCCAATAGAGCTTGAACTTTAAAGCCAATGCTGGATAAAGCCGGCGAGACCAATCTTTTCTATCTCATGTGAACAGATATGTAGATGGCGTAAACCCGAGCCCACAAAAACGTGAATGGTTTCATGCTGTCTGGGCTCTTTTGGTAGGACTGTGCATACGATCGAACAGTTTATTTGTTCCGCCCTTAATCAAAGTTGAAAATGAATTTCACGTTTTATTTACAACTGTTTCGAGGTATGTGTTCATGATCGTTCTGTCTCTAATAGATCAATGCAAACAGAACCGAACTGGTTTTGGTGTGTGTGTATGATATAAACTGAAGCTGATACGGATTTTTGTTCGAGCTCTTGGTTTTAGCCCATCTACATGTAAATAAGCACATGTGATTGAGCAAGTTGATATTGTACCAGTATTACCCAACATTGACTTCCAAGTTTAAACCATGTTTACCATTTCTCCCCCTTTCATTTCATGAAGATGCTAATCGTAATGTCCCTACCCGATACGTGCAAACAGCACGAAACCGGACGTATGGTGTGTGGTTGAAATGCATCAAAATGCGGATGTTTCTATGTTTTATTCAAAGAATCTGAACACCTGTGTGCCTATTACCTTATGTTTCAAGTCAATTCATGAAGTATGATTGTTAACTGCGTGAAGCCCGAAGCTGGACCGAAGGCCACTGGTCAATTCAGACGTGTTGATACAGAAAATAAAACAAATATGAACGATGAGACAATCAGCCAATCAGCTATTAGTATGAAGTTCATTTTCGTTTCAACGTGGATTTGGCATTAAACTGATATCTGTCTAGAGTCTATTCAGGTAGCAGCCGGATGTACTTTAACTTACATCTTGTGCTGCTTTCCTGTCACATTTACTCGGAATTCTTTTCTGAAAGATTTTACTAAGTAATCTTGACATCGAATTCATTTCGAGTGCAAGCTTTCGTGCGTATGAACAGAGTCTAGAAACAGATAAGTTGCTGCACATTTCGTGATGCGATCAACTCATCAATTTTATCCGCACTGATCAAGATATTTCGGGATTCAAGATTTATAAACTTCGTATGCAATGATAAGATCGCGTCACATTCTCCTTTGGTAAAGCGTCCTCAGGCCAGTTGTCTGAGACACTCGACGTATTGCGTATTTTGAAAACCATGTACAAGCTTAGACGCTCGATGATATAAGCGGTCTAGAAGCAAAAGCCATGGTGTCCAGGCTTGGGCAACATAGTCTATTACCTGGTGTATATAATTGTTCATCTAGCAAGGAAATCAACCGACCGCGGCATCATGTTTCTATTCACATGTCAACACCCGATCGATATATACTATTTTGACTATTAGAACGTTACATTAGCAAATATGATTTACTCTACTTGCATCGAGAGTGCTTTAGTTATAGAAACTTTATTCAGATTTTTCGTTCAAATTTATCTTGTTAATATGGAAGGTGTTTAATTCTGCGACTACTTTGTTGCGCATTTATACCTCCATACATTAAGCTAAAGCTTAAATGGAGAATATTTTCGACTGAAGAAATGTTTTTTCTATAGAGTGACTAATTGTATAGAACCCTTAAGGCTGGCGAATTTTGTGACACATCTGATGCGCACTTACGATGGTCGCACTTAGATATCACATTATGGTCAAAAAATATTTTAAACCAAGTGTGGTGTTATTGTGATGAATCAGTAAAATTTTCAAAAATGTGAAATTTTGTTGGAATTTGAACCTAAAAATCCTACCTCGGAGGCAGCTGGAGTCAAGCTTGCGTCAATTCTGTCTCTTTCTGGTGTATTTATTACGTATTTATTACGAAGAAATAGGCAAACATTTGTGACATTCACTGTTCTTATTGAGTTTCCGATGAACCAGCCATAATGCATGTTATCAATAGGTTAGTCGTGATTTTCTCTACACCACATCTCACTTGCTTTGTCCTACAGATACTGAAGTTTTACTGCTAGAAAACCTCCGACGAACCTCCAGCTCCAAGTTCACTTGCGTGGCGAAAAATCCTGTTGGCGAAAGCAGACAGACGCTTAATGTGACTGTATTGCGTGCGTTTTTATTTGAGCAGTTGCTGAACTAACTTTCACTTGTACTTGAGCAATTTTCCTCACCTTACAGGCGTGAGTCTGCTGACATTTTGAAGTCATTACGCCAGTGGTATTGGTTATTTATTACTTAATTGTAATTGGAAATCAGGAATTTGGCCATTTAGCGGACAGTTGAGTAAGAAATATGAAAACTGTTAACATTAAACTTATAAGTTGGGATGAACTTCCTGTCGACCGCTCACATTGGATAGACTGCGTGAAGCATCATATATACGCTCAGGACAAGTACATACTACTCTTGACTGTTGATAGTAGATCATGCTGTCATCACGCAACAGCCTCTGATTAGCTGAATACTGCCGATCGCTTTTAACGCCGCGGAAGATATTGTTCCCCCCGAATCAGATTGTTTAATTATGCAAAACGCTATGAAGAAAGAAACTGTCATGAAATTGTGATGTATTCCCACGGTCGACATCGACCAAAAGAGACCATTAGATGTTGATAGATTTTGACGACTCTCTCTTTAGCTGTCTGTGAGATGCCTATCCAATTCTTCATGAAACGTGGTGTGGATCGTGTGAACGACGAACCACAAGCCTTTGGGTTTCCTTCGGTGACACTTGTCTACCAGAATGACCAGGATCAAATTCTCCATCTTTTCAGAAAATCTTTTGCTTAGCCTCGCTGTGTTTAGATGTTGGCTTGTTAAGTATTTCATGTCTCACGTTCTGATTATATATTTCTACGGATCCACCATTAAATAACTCATATAAAATATCTAATTTTAACATGATTTCAGATAGACCCTCCATCAGATTACCAACTACGGTAACTGCAAACGAAGGAGAAACGCTGGAAATCGTCTGTAGTGTAGAAGCAAATCCAACCGTCGATAAGCTTTTCTGGACTAAAGGTGCCATTTCAATTCCAACCAGGCGTTACAACCCCCAAACTGTGTACTCCGAAGGTCATCGATTGGTCTTCCCGAAAATTCGATCGATAGACAGTGGGAAATACACGTGTCACGGAAGCTATGATAGCAGATCGATCAATCAAATCCGTGAACATATTTCTGCTTCAGCAGCCAATTTGTTTAACCAATGGCAAGACATTTCGTCAGTCACCACAGAACTGCTGGTCTACCGTTAGTTTGTAAATGTGTGTGTATTCATTGCCATTTATCAGACCTTTGGACATAGATTTGAGCTGATCACGCGTCTATAACCTCTGGTTTATTCAATTCATTTCTACTTAATTCCTCGTTACCTATCAGGTGTGAATACTTCGCGATACTTCTGTGAAAACGCGTATGTGTGTTGATTTAAGGCGTTCCTCGTCCAGGACAGACCTAGAGGATCTGATTGACAATTGTCTGTTCACATTGACAAAACGCTCTCTCCACAATCTCAAGGATAGTAGATTCACGCTTTTCTGCATTATGTATTATAAGAGTTCGCTATTAGTAGCACTTAAATTTGAGGCAGCTGCTCCTAAATTTGTTTCCAAGGCGAACGGAAAATAGATCGTACTTTCCATCAATGATGTCATTTATAGGATCCAAGAATTCATTGCTGAAAATTGGACGATGTACAACTCCACAAGAGTACGGTATACATGAAAATGTAGAAACTATTAGTACATAGCTGGTCAATTTATGACGTTTTTTAACATATGTACATTAGATTAGGTTTTAACATATGTAGATTAGGTTTTTCTACAAACTTCTTTGCAGACTAGTAATACGTGTGTTCGCGAACCGATGGGATAATCTATGTCCACATCTCAACTGCTGATTGCAGATTTACAATGATTGTGTCAGTGAATGTCCTTTGGTAGACAATTTCGCAAGTAAGAACAATTGAGATATATTCATATTCTGATTTCTGTTTAGAGCTCATTGGGTTAAGCCCATCAGTTTGTTTGTAGTTACCTTTGGTTGAACAGGTTGGTCGTGCCATCCATACCCAACAGTGTCTTACAAGCGCAACTTGTTTACCATTTGTCATTGTTTTAAGGTATGTGGATTCGAAGCATATCCGCTCTTAAATCCCGAAACCTGTTTCTGTCTGTTTTTCGACAGATAAATGGCGACGTGATGAGCCACTAAAGAGCAGTAATGAGGTCAACGGTGATAAACATTCTCCTGAGACTCGTCTAGTGGAATCGTTTGGTGATTATTATATTCCATATCCAGTCTAATGACAGATGTGTGCAACTTGCATGACAGTTCTGAAACACCATTCAATATTACAACGAATATGCCATCATGTATGTTTTTGAATGACACCGTGGAAATAAAAAAATTCACTTGCTCATCTCTTCAGAGCTAAACTGATTTGCTTAAGTGACTGAGCTGCATACCGAAGCTCGAGTTTTATAGCTTTTTTATTTCGAATGAGTGTCAACGCCCAGTTCACCTGGTCCACGTACGGTCTATAAGTGTGGCTCTTTGCCTGGTGCCAGGCTTATGGTTCCATACATTCGTAACTCCCCGTGAGTTTAATTTGAGTCTAACATTTACGTATTATTGTACGTATGATATCACAAATCTTGATCCAGGCAAAGTATGCCACATTCTAAGAATGCACGTGTGTTGAGATACTGGCAGAGAAAATGAGAAATTGATAGTGAGTGTTCTGAATGGAATTAATAGACAGTTGGTCCGTTGTGAACCACGTTGTGAATCGTTCAAAGCACTTGGTACTCATGAGTAGTCACAAACATGAAGTAGACAGTTGTTGCGATCTATCAATTGGTGCGTGGTTATTAACTTAAATTTAAGGAACACAAGACAAAGCCAGAAAAGGACTTTTGAGCCAAAGTTCAATGCACAATTTGTATTGCTTGCGGTTATATTTTATATATATTATATATATAGATATATATATATATATATAGACAACAGAAACCCACTAAAGGTACGACTTGACCTCGCAAACAAGCGAGTTGCTGAATTAGCGAAGACAAAATAAAACAGGTGGAATGTAGGTCAGTGCGTGGCAAGACGTAATAATTCGTTGAGATGGGTGAGTATACGTCATCGTATGTTCGTTCTCATTGCGCATTCAGCGATTGGAATTGAGGCCATTTGCGAAACATTCCAGCGTGTTTCCGCATGGATATCAGTACCTGCAGCAAATCATTTTTGCACGGCGTTACCTGCTGCACGATTGCGCATCGCGCCTCAAACGATGGTACAAATTTTACAACTGGGATATATGAGTCTACGGCGGGATTGAAATCTGGACCGACGACCAGAAAGTCAAAATATCGATTATGGGAGCCATCACGGCACATAACCTCAATGGTTTAACAATTATGAACCTTTTCGCCACTGTTGAATAAGTTTGCACTACGAACCTGTTCTATCAAGTTTGCCGACACACACACACGCGGAAGTGGTCTATCCCATAGACTTGAAACAAAAATCCGAATATGCATGCATTTCTACTGCACACACAACGAACATTTCGTACTGTTTTTATTAATCAGGTATGCACAATACGGTCAGGATTCACAAGGCTGGAAACAGTTTCAAAATTGTAGAGAAGACATATGCTTGTCCGACACTGATCATACTATTCATACCTAATTAGTGCAAATGGCACAAAATTACTCGTGGGGCTTGCATAATTCGACTGTCTGATCTTGATGCGCTTCAGATTTTGACGTTAAAAAACTAACTGCCTCTTAACGTTATACTTGAATGCCACTGTTGCATAGGGTTCGTAAAACGAACCACGATGTTCAAACTCAGAATCACATAGTGATTCGTGGTCAAGCACTCAAGGCGCTTAAGGATGACCAAAGTGATGTGTTGCTGACATCCCCTGAAATTACACTCCACTACCGGTTTCCGGCTGTTTGCTGTCATCAGGCGGAGAGAGTAAGATTAGGTTCAGTGAGCCCTGATTATACGTTGATGGTACACCATTCCCACCTAAAATGTCCGTGTCTGTTTTACTTGGAACAGTTTACCTGCGGAAAACTAAATTGGACGAGTTTTCGTTCCATTATCCCTTTTGCGATTACTTTTATACTGTTTAATCTAGTTGTTTAAATTGTTTTCCACGTATACATTGTGATAATCTATGTCTTAAGCTTGATGCTTTTGATAACATTAAACACCTTGAATTACCTTGAAATGAGTTTTTGTTCAATGCTATGGTTTTAACCCATCTATTAGCCTGTAGGTACTTATGTGAACAGTTTCGTCACGCTGATCTAACCAACAGTAGTTTACACGTTCAAGACCACGGGTTTAACCTATCTAAATGTTCACGGTAATATATGATGTGGACAGATTTGTCGTATAAACCTTATCCAAAATTGGCTTACAAGTTCACACCGTGTTCACCATTACTCCACTGTTTCAGATCCACCAGGAAAACCGCAATTATTTATTCAGCCCTCCAAAATTATCGAAACGGGAGTGTCGGTGAAAATGATGTGCTCGTTGAACATTATGGGTGGGTTTGAAAGTGAAAAACCATTATCTATTTTATCGCACAATACAAATACAAAAAACGATTCTTTGTGATTGCATTACTAATTTTACGCCACACTGTTTACAATCATTGAAAGCGCTGACGGACTAATTCGCGTATAATCATCAAGTTCCAATTTTAAATAAGCCAAACTTGTGAAGTTTTCGGAAGCGAAACGGAGAAAGTAGAAACTAGCATGGCTGTTCTGCTTGTTAGATGAAACATGCAAAATACAACCGCCACCAGCGACCTTGCGGCAGTTCACTCTGGTAATTTTTCGCGGGTTATTAATAACTCAACGTGCTACACCCGGAAATTACTGTTACTATTGGAATTAATACGTATCGAATAGTAAAGGGGAATGGATACGAAGCCACGCGGCCACTTGCTAATAAATACCCATTACTGAGTTGGCTGGGGGCAACTCTTTACTTATCAGTCGCCTACTACCAACTAGATTTTGATGAATGTTCCAAGACATCTTACCTTCATTGCAATACACATAGGTTTGTTCAAGTATACACGCTTGCCGTTTGGCATTAGCGCAGAGAGTTGTCGATAACTTGTTGAGAAATATACCAAACACCTGTGCTTACTTGAACGATACGTATGACAAACACTTGGAAATGCTGAATTGCTTGCTTCGGCGAGTAGAATTGCGAAGGGTTGCGTTTGAAGAAATCTAAGTTCAAATTTTTGGTTGATTCTGTTGAATACTTGGATTTTAAACTGCATCTAACCGGCTTACACCCACTAGCGGACGGAATGAAACCCATCATAAAGACGCCTGCACCACAAAACGAAACGGAACTACGATATTTTATCGGCATGCTGCCTAAACTTTTTACTATTCTATCTCCCTTGCATGATTTGCTTAAAATGGTGTAAAGTACACTTGGTTCACAAGAGAAGAGCTATCTTCTGAAAAAACAAACGCCTTCTGGCTTCCTCGGGGATTATGTTTCATTTCGATCCTAAGAAACATCTTGTTCTACAATGTGTCGCTTCGCCTTACGGCGTTAGTGTGATGATTGGTCATAAAGATGATCAAGGAGAAATTCGTCCAATTGCATTTGCATCAAGTAAACCACTTTCTTCAGCAACAAATTATAAATTCGACAGCGAGACTCTTGCCTTATTATTCGAAGTGAAGCTTTTACATCAGTATTTATTGGGAAATGTTTTCGACATATTGACTGATCATATACCACTCCTGTTCTTGCTAAAAGAAAACAGAGGAATTAACCTGTTCATGTCACCTCGTAAGGTACGCTGGGTTCTTTTGCTTTAATCTTATAAACATCGAACAAGACATGTTCCAGGACTGAACAATGTTGTAGCTGACTCATTGAGCTGACTTTCTTCCAAACCAGCCACTAACTCAACGAAAATGCTGGCCGACATTTTAAATCTGCTAAAAAATCTTGACAGCTCGCATAGACCAAGTAAGAAAATGCGTGTCGAACCGGCATGAGACGCGGTGGTTTCTCATGTAAAACTCATGTTATTACGTTGTTGACCATTTAGAGCAAACGAAAACTTCGGAAATTATTTCGATTGCCGGTCAGAAATGAGCCTTCATGAGGTCTGCACACATAAAGGCCCGCGAATCTTGGTACACACGGTTTTAAGACCAACCTTACTCAAAGAGCAACATAATTCCCACCCAGATGCTGTATGGATAAAAGCTCTGGCTAAAAGCTATTGCTGGTATCCGAGAATCCACAAGTAAATCGAAGATGAAGTACGACATTGACATGCATGTCGATAGCATCAACGAAACAAAACACCGGTCCTAATACGGCCATGGCAAATACTAGATGGACCGTGACAGCGAATGCATGCGGATTGATGTGGGCCTATTTAGAGGAAGATGTTACTTTTGCTTTTTGATGAGCCTTCCAAATGGATTAAGGTCCACATCGTACATAGCATGACAGGTTATAGAACCCTTAACCACCTCCATTCTATCTGTCTCATTTACGTATTTCTGAAGAACCTAGTGACTGACAATCGTTCAAAATTAACCAGCAGAGCCGTGAAGGAGATCCTGGAGATGAATGGAATCTATCATCTTACGACTGCACCATATCATCATGCGTCAAACCGCCTTGCAGAATGTGCGGTTCAAACGATCAGAACGAGTGTTGTGAAAAACCAGAAAGAAAGTTTGAAGACTCAATAAAAAAATCCAACAGAAGTAATATTTGGTAGAAGATTGCGCACATTTTTGGACTTTGTGTCTCATGACAAGCGAGCACGAGATAAGCAAATTGAAGATCAGATACAATTAGAAACACCACGTAAATTGGAACCGTGAGTGAATAAATTGGTCTATGAAAAACTACCTCATGAACGAACATAAGAATCAGGTGACGTCTTACATAGAACGACGAGTGAAGCAACCGTTTAGTTGCAAAACGGACAGAGGTCGAACGCATATGGAATATAAGATTAGGCGCAGTGAGCATTGAAACACTGGATAAGAGGTAAACAAAGTTACACTTAATGCCACTGTTACGTATGGTGCGTGAAACCAAAAATATGTTCATACACAGAATTGCATAGTGATTCCCAGTCGAGCAATCAAGGCGCTTATGGATGACCAAAGTAATCTGTTGCTCACACACCGCGCATTGGCACACCATTAACGGTTTCTGGATGTTTGCCTTCAGCAAGTGGAGACAGTAAGATTAGTTTCAGTGAGCATTGGAATAGTTAAAATGTTGTAAACAAAGTATTACTTAAATGCCACTGTTATATAGGGTTTGTAAAACGAACTACGGTGTTCACAGAAATGATGACAGCAAACAGCCATAAACCACTAATAATAAGCGCCTTGAGTGCTTGAAAAGGAATCACCATGTGCTTCTGTGTTTGAACAAACTAGTTCGTTGTAAGAACGCTATCAGTGATATTCAAGTATAACTTTGCTTACCACATATCCACTGATTCAAGACTCACTGAACAACATTTCAATGTCTCCATCTGATGACAGCAAACAGCCTGAAACCGTTAGTTGTGTGTAAGTGCTGGGGATGCGAACAATATTTTACTTTGGTAATCAATAAGTGCATTGAGTGCTTTATCAGGAATCACCATGTGTTTCTGTGTTTGAACACCCTAGTTCGTTGTACGAACCCTATGTAACGGTGTGGAGGTTGTGTAGAACAGATTTCTTTGGTCATATGTAATATGTTACACTGAGACCATCTGATTAAAGATTTGTTCTTGAGTCAACGGAAACAGAAATTTCACCATATGACTTAACAAGTTACCCAGAGCCTCCAGTGAACTCAAATGAACTTACCTAAAAGCCTTGCTTAAGCATACGCGCGGGCTCAAACCAATTTCACGATTCCTGCTCGAAGTTGGACACTACTACTAACACTTGAGTGTTTTAAGCCGGTCAACAGCTGATTGGATAGTTTGTAATAAACTATCAATGGTGTTTCCACGCTCCATTGTGAGTTTCACAATACA
Source organism: Atriophallophorus winterbourni (assembly GCA_013407085.1). NCBI lineage: Eukaryota > Metazoa > Platyhelminthes > Trematoda > Plagiorchiida > Microphallidae > Atriophallophorus > Atriophallophorus winterbourni. The sequence goes on along the minus strand of JACCGJ010001887.1, from coordinate 33,648 downwards.
ATTCACTGTGTTTTTTCTTCGGGCGATAATACTGACTCAACGGTCTACGCGCCCGGAAATTAAAATAACTATTGTAATTAATACGTATCAAAGGATGTGAAAAACTATTAGATTTGTGTATGTTAGAATAAGATTGTGTCGCATTCTCTTTTTTGAAAGTGTATACAGGCCCATTCATATCAAGCGTTCTGTGTCCAGCAACCGTCAACCATGCCGATTCGTGCTAAAAAACGGAGATAAGCAATCACCATAACGGCCGCCTTGCCTAATGGCGATTTTAAAACATTGTTATTATACATTTTAACTGAAATCTGGCAAATGTTGCATATATTTTTACTATCTACGGCCTCAGTTCCCGGATTTCCTCCTTCAACACTGAATTGGATTAAAGCTGATCTTACAACGGTTCAAGAGACACGTCCGTTAAACTCAACTGATTTGAAGCTTGTATATTCAGAACACGCACCAAGTACAAATTCCGTGCTGTATTTGCCTGATCCGAATATAACCCATTCTGGACGTTACGGATGCTACGCACACAATCCCGTCGGCAAGAGCCAGATTACATTTGAAAAACTGACTGTCCAAGGTAAGCAATCTTAAATCTTGGGTAGGAAAGTTAAAAAAGATATTTTCTTGTTCCTCCGGAGTTTACAAATTTAATAAGAGTGTTCAGCGTATTTCTGATTGCAGTTTATTTTGAAGTCACATTTAGACAGTAATTTCGGTGTCTTTCAGTACTAGATAATGTTTGAGTAGAGCAGTGAGGCTTTCTTAATCACAAACAACTGTGAGACGCATTCAAGTGCCTTCAAGTTGTCCTATTCTGTTACAGTGTTATAGTGAAATCGTATTAAACCTAATATACGGGATTGACTACAAGCATATAAGCTTGTAATAACACATCGGATTCCGTTAATAAAACAGCACGATATTTGAATATATTTGAGACCGAATAAGAATTCATGCAAGCCAGAGATGTTGAACACTCGTGGGATCATTCAACATGTTCCAATATTTGGTCATCTCTGTCAGATTCAATGGCTTTGTCAATGAAATACTTCTAACCGACTGCAATTAGTATGGCGTGAAGTTGATTGTAGCTATTTTTAAAGGCCATCCTGATTAACCACCAGTAATTAAAATCTGAGTAACTGTGATCTTTTTTGAACGGCGACTTATTCAGAAAATCCACATAATATGGAAAATGATGGTCTAGATTGATGGCGAAACGTCCGCAATCAACCATACCAGCTCGGAGAACAACTATGAACTTCATGCATATCCGTGACCTGACATTCGAAAGCCCATCTGGCTTTGTACAAAAACCCATTTATTTGCTAATTCGAGGATAAATCCTCACTTACAAATTGAAATTTAGGTTACATGTGGAGATTAAGCTAAGTCCCACAATCGGTGCAATGCAGCATAGGTAACTGTTTTGAATATTTTTCAACATTCCAATAACAGCAGGATGATTACCGGTCATTGGTAAGGTCATGGGACATATAGTATCAGAAAAAAATTGTCGCACACATTGAATCTCGTAAATTGTTTTCGTCATCGCAGCATGGATTTCGATCTCATCGCTCTTGCATAACGAACCTTCTCACAAACTTATAAACTGAACGGAGGATTTGGAAAGAAGGTCTTGCATTCACGTTCGTATTTAAACATTTCAAGAGTTTTTAGAGAGTCAATAAAATTTGCTCCTTTAAAAATGTATACGTTTTTGAATACGTGACCCACTTCGCTGATGGTTGTGCGACAACTTGTAAGATCGCCGAGTTAACGGAGCGCTATCTCAAAACTTCAAAATCAACAGTAACCCACAAGAAACCGTGTGGAGCCCGCTCCTTTGTCTATTATTCATAAAAGATTCAGCCCCCTCATATCAATCAAAATGGTCTTGTTGGCGGATATGAAAATTTGGATGCGAAGCTGTTCTGCGGATGATTGTGAGAAACCGCAAATTGATTTTGAAAACGTGACAGATTGGGAAGCTATGAATATTATGACATTCAACATACGAAGAGTAAGTTGCTGCACCTTGAAAAGAATGTTCCTTGTGCTTATCGATTGGGAAATAAAAACTTGGCATGGCGCACGTGGAAATAAATATCTAGGTGTATGGATTAGTGGACACCGCAAGAATACGTTTCAATGACACAATATACATCGACAGGTATTTTTAGAAAAATATTTGGAAGATTTTCGCTGGTAACATTAGCAAGGTTAATGAACGTCTACCATTGCCTACGATGGAGTATGCGGTAGAGGACTGGGCTCCTTGGCTGGTAAAAAATATTGCACCGAAAAATTGTGACATCTGGGTCTATGCGACTTTACCCAAAGGCGGATACGACGCGATATTATTCTGACCTATAGCATTGTATCTACCGAAGACATCCACTAAAACACTTGCTTCGTGTGTGTGATGAGAAAGTGGCACGCGAACATACATTATCCTTTTACGTCCTGAGTTCCCGTAGTGATTGTCGGCGTCATTTTTTACTGTACGTGCTATATTCCTTTGGAATTCCTTACCCTACCATGTGGTAAACTCTCCGTGCCTTTTGATGTGTAGAGCGAAATTGGACTTATACATGCAAAAGAACATCATACGTTAGCCTTACATTTGATATACTCTACTACTTTTTACTAGTATATTTGTCACATTTTCATTCAAAACGTAATCCTGTGGTGTTGTAAAGTATTAACTTTATAACCATAAATTCTTCAACCCTACTCTAGAACCTGTTCCTATGCAGTGTCTCCAAAAAAGAGTCATGCTCGGAATATATAGCTTATGATCGCGCACATGAGGTTGGAACCATGTCTCGGTTATTGCTATAACGTCAAGCGAGTGCTGAATACATAGATCTTTCATTTCAGATTGTATGTTTAGAAGGCAACTGTTTGTGGTTTTCGTATAGAGTTATGAGATTCCTATGATCTGCTTTCCAGTTGGCCCTAATTGATTCTTTCTAACCATTCGTTAAAAATGTTAATTTTCAGATGTTTTGGCACATCACATTTATAATTTGGCGTGTCCAGCACAACTGAATCGATGCTATTAGCAATGTTGTGACACTTGTTGTAATCATGGTGATGTATTTCACTATCCGAAGTACTGTAGGTGTGTTCGGGAACACAAAGAAGAACCACGCTGCGTTGATCAGATTTATTCCGATTGTTTAAATTACTTTTTCTCTCCCACCAGGGAATATCATCGTGCATATGAATTTTATCTGTGGACATAGTCATGGAGCATATAAGAGTTTAGAAGATCATCTTCCATCTCTTCCTGGCTTTTAAATGTTATCCTACGTATACATGGCTCGTCAAGATGATGACAATTAGCGTGCCGACATAGGCAGGTTATTGAGTCAGGCTGTATCGAGCTCATACCAATCAATAATCACAGCTGGTACCATTGTTCAATTTCGTGAGTTCGTCTACCAGAGAAACGTGTCCCTGGTGTCTCAGATTACAATGAGGTTTTCCACATATGTTTTTACTTTAATGTTATTTTCGAGGGTAGCGGGTTACATTGCAAGGTTACCTGTTATCGTTCACAAGCCTAGCATATTCATCAGCCAAATCTCATCACAAGTCGAGTGCACATTTAATCTGCAAAAAGTACATTTAACCGAAACATCATCACGACTTGCTTACCACACTTGGAGCAAATGTCGCGCATGTTCCGTGTCACTGTCTGGTGTATAATCTCTCACAATCACAGCTGGATCGATTGATTTCTTTGACTGTGTGTGGGATCACATGACGCGGCCAAAATCTTAGTAGCCTGATTTGGGTTGGCTGTCTGAGTGATGGGCTGGGTTAAATACTCAAGATAGAACGAATAATCGGGTATCAGAATGCGTAGTTCGATGATAGGATAGTTGATGGTGGGAAAGCGTTTGTGTGTGTCAGCAAACTGAAATATTTAATTCGAAATGGTAACTTTGCTGCGGATCGGCTGACAAGATCGAAACGTATGATTTTCGATCGCTATTGTCGATAGTAACACAGTGTTCCCAAAATGGTATAAATCCGGGCAAATTCAGCTAATATATGGCATAGACTTCTAGAGCAACAAAAATACGAGCGCACATGACGTTCAAATCAGTATTTGATTGTTCCAGTAAAAATTGCTGAATTTGATCAAGAATACGTGCAAATTACACAGTCTGGTGCTTTTATTTTGCACGGAATTTCAGCACAGTAAGGCTCACGAATGATGTTCTTTTTCATGTATAAATCCAACTTCGCTTTATAATCACAAGGAGCATCTACCACATTTTAGGGAAGGGATTTACAAAGAAATATAGCACGTACGGAAACTTGCGACATAAAGTGTTTGTATACACAATACAGCTTCTGAGACATTATGAGATAGATCTCCTTAAACATAACCCCAGTGAATATGAGATTTCCACGTTACAAGATCAAACGAAAGCAAACAAATTTTTGATTTCTATTTGTGCTTACCGATCCACAACTTTCATTGTTTTGTGCATTCTTTCAGGGAAGCCTTATCTGGTATCTTCGACAATCTCCTATTCGCAATACATTCGGCTAACATGCGTTTATTTGTCGAGCCCCAAGGCGGCTCTCTACTGGCGTTTCAAGCTCCCGTACACTGAATGGAACCAGTTACTACACCAGGAACATCAAGTGGCCGAGACACTTGTGGAACTACACCAAAGATCCATTGAATGGCGTGCACAGAACTTGAGCGTGTATAGACAAATGGCAGAACTTGAAATCTCCACAAATGCTACATTGCTTCGAATCTATGAGAGCATTGTGCGGAAAATGAGTTTGAATAATCTGACGACGGAGACATACGACACCACGCTGGATGATATCCATTTGGCGGATTTGCTGGTATTCACACGTATGGCACTCTCGTATCAAATGATGGCGTCCTACATGTGTGTGGCCGAGCAAAAGTTTGGAGTGACGGAAAATGTCTGGAGCACGGGATTGAAACGTGAGTGAATGTCGATGGTATGGTGAATTCAAGAAGTGTGAATTGGTCAGAATTCTCCGAGATTACGTCGTTTCGTTTCTTATTGATCCAACGTGTTTAGTTACTTATAGTGAAAGGAGTGTCAGTTTCAGAATAACCACACGATGAAAATATCGGAATATCATAGTTATAATATTTTAATTATCGCAAATGAATACTTGTCATGATTAGATTAGATATGGGAAACTTTTCCGTTATGGGGATGCAGCATTACACATGAACGTCAAGTTTAAAATTAATTGCTGACAAACTTGCAATCATCTTGACAACTGTTGGGTGTGACTTCGGAAATAAACAGACACGTTGGCATTATAAATAGCGTTCGGTATGTAGGTTGAGTGTCATCTAAGTATAAGCTTGTTTCGCTTCGAATTAGCGATTGCTCTGATGTCACCAGGAAAACATTCACTAGAATAACTCAGCGTTGTGCAGATTTTGAAACTGAACACAAGCTTACACGTTTGATGGCGCCTGATGTATCTCTGAAACATGGTGAAAAGGCGTCGGTGGTGTAGTAGTGTATATGGCTGATGAGCAGTTTATCGAAAGTTTAAGACAAGGACAATTCCGTTACTATTGACCATTATGCTCTGAGCGCTTTAATCCTGAAACACATTGAAAAATCATAAATGCACCAGCGCCAATCGTTTTACAAAATCCAACGTTATCCTCTTAAGTGTAACCTAATTGTTGGCAGAATATTTCATAACTACAAATTTTACATAAATGGGTTGGCAGAGCATCTGACTTCTTGTCTCGTTTGAACCCTCGTGTCTGATACAATCGCACGCTGACCACGAAGATAACGTTTATGACATACAGCGCCTGGCTACTAAATTCTTTTACTGTAGTGAAAAGTTGACTATCAATGCCATAAACGAATGGAAGCTGAATGCTTCTCAATTACGTTGAATCCGTAGCGTTATTCGTAGCGTGGATGAACTAATTAACGAATGCTAAAGTGCTTTCTAAAGAGCATGTTAACGATGATGACACAGCGCCGCCTAAACTGGATGGGTCATGTGTACAGAGTGAAAAAATGGTTAAAATATAAAAGACCTACTCTAGGGTGATTTGAAATCAAAAAGTTAACCATTGGGCTGACCGCTCTTGCGGCACAAAGACGTTTCCCAAACTGATATGAAAGCTCTTAAGTTTAAGCCTGCGAGTTTGGAAGAACGTGCACTTGACCGGGAACTATGTAGGCCTTGTGTAAAGCGTCTTCTCCAAGCTGGGTAATAACGGATGCTGCTCTAAGTTAATAAACATGGATCGCGCCGTCAGTGTGCAACTGCTACCGATCGGTCGAGTAATACCAATGGCTATGAGCACAGTGGTAAAGATTGATCCTCATGACTCGAACGTTTTAACCATTTTAAACACTCTAGAGCATGGAATCATTAAGCTATTGTGATGTACATTCATGGTCGACATCGGCATGCGGATTGGCCGCAAAAAGCATTTTTTCTGCTATGATATTCGGACGTTTACCTTTATCAGATGGAGACAGTAAGCTAACGTTTGGTGTGCATTGAAGCATCTGTAAATTGACAAAAAATGGTTGACTTACAAGCTAATTTCAATTCGGGTTCTTAAAATGAACCTCAGTTTTATGAAGAATGCTTAGTTAAACGTGACTTATAAAGCTCTCTTCGCATGTGACAATTTGTTTCCTCCTTGAAGACGAACCTTGGATCCTTCCGAATCCCGATGACGATGTAATTTTGCCTGTTTTGTCAAGCGGATTCTTCGGACCGCTTATATGCCAATTCATTGCCAACCCACCTGTTCAAACACTGATTTGGTCCATACGATCCCCCTGGGAAAAACAACTTCTTTTGGAGATACAAATTGGAAAAGGTCGAATGTCGTTAAGTAAAGTTAGTTACATCCTATAGTTACTTAGTTGCTTCACATATTTAAACGTCCCGGTAAGAATTTCTCATTTAGAAAGCGAGCAATAATTGCAGGAAAATTGGTTTTTTGAGAATTTAACTGCGATATAAAAATACTTACTTGAACTACATCTCTGCGGCTGAATACGAAGTAGGATTAACAGTCTTCATTGATCCCTCGAGCTTAATCGCGTCTATCAGAGACGTGGTTGTTGCAGACTGTTCTCCATTCGCGTTCCGAACGACGTAGAGGATATCCACCCCCAAGTAATCTACATCCTTCTTCGCAGTTAACAGATTTGCACTATTTTACATCTTATTTCATATCTTCCTTTGAGTCTTACAAGGCGTATCTTCTTTTATTTTCGAATACATTTTCTCCAGATACGTTCTCGCGGAATTCTTTCGAAACCCGAATTCTCGCGAGTATCCTAACTTTATCTTCGGGCTTCTCGGCGCTTCGTGCTCTTGTTTCGTGCCAGCTTGCGGTGTTTTACGTTTCGTCCGAGGGATCATGACGATTATTCGTTGTTAGTATACTTCACATCTCTAGATTATGAAGTTTTTATTGTTTGCTCCAAATTGAATTTGAAAAAATCGTTTAGAGCAGGACACATTCAATTAAAGTTATTTTCAATATTTAAATTCCTTGGATATGTGATGAAAATGGATGCAAATTAGTACGTTTTGTTCTTGACCATTGATTTAACCTCATCTACATGTGTATGGGCACTGGTGATTGAACAGATTGGTCGTGTCAAACTTGTCCAACAGTGGCATCAACACAACTTGTTTGGTATTTCTCCACTGTTTGAAGCCATGAGGATACTGATCGTACCAAATGCATGCAATCAAGATCTAGGTGTGTGTGTGTGTGTGTGATTACAATGCAAGCAAATATGATCATTTAGTTTCGCATTTGTAACTTTTTTCCCTAGACGTTCCACCGTTCATATGTGAGTCACAATTTCAACTGACCTTGATCGAGTTCAAGCTGCACGGGTCAACAGGTCAAGGTATCTAGTCTTTCTCCTTTTAACTTGATACCCCATGGTTTTTACCAGGTTCTGTGGTGGTTAGACAAATTAGAATTATTGAATAGGGTGCTATCTCATTACGTTCACAGTTCTGACTAACGAAGCTACGACGTCAGAGGAAAAACGTTCACCAAAAATCAACACTAAGCGATTAATCTCGACTTCAAAATTCCAAGAGTAATCACTCGGTCCCAAATAATTCCAAATAGCTGCCCATGCTTAATTCGGAATCTTGTTCAAAATCCAGTGTGAAATGATGATGAGAAATATCGGAAAAATCAATCATGTCGCCATTTTCATTACCGTGCGGGAGATAAGTCCCGGTTATCATTTCAAGAAGTGTCTTATGAATGTGATTAAAATTGAATTCATGTTAGAATGAACACGTCATCAACTCTTCCGTTCAAATTCTGCTCTAAAAAGAACACAACGCAAGTCATAAGCTACACCTACCGCAAGGCATTGGTCTCAACTCTTACAAACGTTCCATTCGATGTCGATGCTGAAGAATTTTGGTCTAACACGCATACGATCTATTCGGCTCTGTGGCTCGAGTTCCCAGCAGATCGGGTCAGTTCGTTGGACTTGGAATGCATCGCTGTGAATTCGGAAGGAAATGCAAGTCAGTACATTGGATTGAATCAGCCACGTGAGTTCAGCCAACATATGGTTCTAAGAAATCTATTTTAGTTTAATTGATGCAAACAGAATATTTTCTAGTGCCCGGCATCTTATACGACTGTCATATATTGTTTGTATAGCGAGAATCAGGTTAACTGAATATGTTACGCTGGTTAGGTCATGTTTTTGGCTATTATACCACCGACTTCCGTAACAAATACGTTTTGCGACAAAACATTTAGATTGGCGTAAATATCTTGTTGGCGTACACAGGTAAAAACCCTTTGCATTAACGTTTCCAAAGTCGGTGCAGCGCGTCGTCCTGGCTGGTGTCCGCGCCATCAGATAACACAAAGGTTAGTAACGCTACATGATATGTCCCGAAACGGTTTTAGTGGCGGACTTACACTAAGCATCTTCTTGTTGTTTTTGCATAACCTTGTTCGTTGTCAAGCGAAGTGAAACGGAAAGCTTTTTATAATGCATGGCGGTGAAAGCCCCGAAGAAGCTAACTCGCTGATGCATATCTACTCGTTCACGAAAGTTGATTGAATGCATGCTCCATTCGAGATGTGGGCACATCAACCTAGTTTGATTGCACTCAATCTTCTATAAAACTCGAGGTTATTTAAATCCCACCTTTCACCATTCTTGAGGATATTACTTTGTTTTATAGTTGTATGACAGTTAAACATTAGGTACATGCAATCGGCATCTGATTACTGCACCTTACTGAGAGCCGCTGCAAGATCCGTACCAAAGGATCCTTAGCTATAACGGACTGGAACAGCATCTGAAATGGAAGCTGCAGCGCACACCGTAGAATTCGGAAACATGTTTACCTGATTCGCAACTCATCTGGATACCTGTAGTTTTAACATGTAACTCAGATATTCGTCTGGACATTAATGATAACATAGCAAGGTGGGTTGAACATTTCAGATATTTACTGAACTGCCCGTCGTCTAGTAACACAATGATTACTACCCACCCGCCCCAAACTTCTACAGCGAGATCCAGTGATGGCGGCTTTTGACCGATGTCTAAAAGATCACTGAACAACGATAGTTAATTCTTACGTGTTTTATAGTCTATGACGTGAACCTCTGTTTAAATTCGTGAGTATACAGCAAGTACGGTTTCGCCAACAATCAGAGTATGCTCATTTAACGCCCAAGTGATGAGAATTTTCCGTTTACCAATTCCAAAATCTGACGTCTCCAGTTTCGATCTCCCACTCGTCTGCATACACTCATGTATATGTGCATGAATTCTATATCATTTGAGCAGAGTTAGTGCATGGACGACTCAAAGTTATCGCCCAATATTCTTTCCAAATTAAAAGGTATTGCTCTTGCAAGTATTGTGGAATTTCGTTGGCATTTCAGGCCAACCACAGCAGCTCAAAATGTCGAGCATCATGTCGGTAACCTCAACCTCAGTCCTCGTTGTATGGCTGTCAGGATTCCATGGTTCAATTCTTCCGTCTTTCAAGGATTCACCATCGCCGATCACCAATAACAGTATTGAGTGGAACCTTGAATTGAAAAAGTTCTATCAACAATGGAGAGCGCAAAGCCGTTTGGCTCAAAGCTTCCAGATTGAATTGTCTGATTTCGGATCGGTTGCTCGCGAAGCCAATGAAAACAGTGAAATATTGTCGACAACGGTACTGGACACCGGACATGCGACGATCGTTAACATAACAGGTGAATCTCGAGGTTAAAATCGATTCCATGTTTTAAATTAAAAAAATGTGATTAGGGTGCATATTGATATGAACAATGTATTCTCGTTACACCGTTTGCGCAAAGATTGAAATTTTTTGTCAAGAAACTACCAATTTGACAAAGGCATTCAACTACGTCAGCGGGGACTTTCTTTTAGACTGATTGATCATATTGGCTGCCCCGAAATACTACTCAAGTTTGTTATTTCTTTCTATTCTAGCATAACGGTTTTGTCCATTTTCATGTTTGCAGTTAAGAAGACTTTAAATTTTGCCGATGTTTCAAACTAGGTTGCGTTTTGACACCCATGCTGTTCAGCATTAACTGCTCGGGTGATAACAAAAGATACCTACGCATACCATTTGTAGGCAAGTTTTCTACCTAAACCGTTTGAAAGCACAAACCAAGATATGGAATGGGCTTATTGCTAATTGGCTGTTTGCCGACGATGCAGCCATGATTACGCACACTAAAAACGACCTGTGGTTGTTAATGGATGGTATTTAGTCAAAATAGAATGGTTTTACAATAATCATGAACATGTTATAATTCCCGCGTCAAAGGCATTGTATCACCTCTCATAATCACCATCAGCTGGAACCAGTACACAATTTCACAATTTCACATCTTTGTGCAACAAACGCGAATTACTTTTAGCTAACCACGAAGATTGATAAGCTAATTGGCCTAGCAGCTCTCATCTTGAACCTTTTGAACTCTAGTGTCTGTAGCAACCCAGAATTGACCGTAAAGAAACAGATGATGGTGTTAAGATTATGCGCAATAAATGCTCGGAATGCAAGATAGTTAGAGGAAGTAAAGCTTCTGGCTCTCTAAAGCTGTGCTGGAAACTACAGGACGGTTAATAATAATAATTGAAATACGAAAAGCAAAATGTGTGTAAAAAAGCAAGTGACATGCTAAAGTGCTGTACATGTCCTCAATCTGCGATCTATCGATGTAAGCAATCTCAATTCAAAGAAATCGTAGCTTAGCCGCACTACAAAAATTCCAATATATTTTTAATTAACGAACAATCTCATTGAAGTTGTAACAACGAAAATAATGAATAAAAGTAGCATTTTTAAAAAGTTACCCTAAACCTGCCTCTCGAACTTTATAACACATACAGGTCTTGTACCTGGTCACCGCTACGGATATCGCATTCGTGGGGTTCGAGAACACATTATTGGCGCGTTTTCCGAAATGAAAAATTTCAAGACATCAAGTAAGTTCTTACGGATCAAATCCATTACTTACATAAAGAGATAAACGATAAGGTCAAGCTTAATGTATGTAATAGCTTCGTGGCTAGAAGTGAGAAAATAGGCAGATTTAGGTGCGAAAAGACATTACATGTTGAAATTATATTTATGTTGGACTACTTACAAGTAGCTGAATTCTACAAATGCCAATAAATTGGATTGCATTTAATCCATAGCTCTACAATTGCGTAAGCCTACTGTCGATATAAAAATCGCCAATTATGAGAAATTTTCAATTCGAATCCTTTCAATTTCACAAACCCTGCGTCTTTCTGTCGTAAGCTATTCAGTAATATATTTTTTTGAAGATTACTCCTAACAATGCACTTTGACATTTTAACCTTTTCAATAAGTTTGCTGAACCCTTTGAGTAACTCAGTAATTGTTGAATATTTTATCGAGAGTTGTATAAAAAAGGTTAGCCAGTTAATCAACTACTGTTAACAAATAAAGAATGCTGGACCGAATGTTTGTGTGAAATAATTCAAAAATGTTGCTGAAGATTATGCGTTTCACTGCAGCTACATGTGAGTGATGCGTTAGTGAAATTGGTCTTACCGTTTTTGCCGAACATATTGTGCAAATTTGAAGCTTCTTATTCAATATGAGTAAGCACGCATACAGTGAGTCTGATTATTTGATAAATTGGACCAAAATTGCCAACATTTTATGATCGTAGAGTATTTTATAACCGGAAAATTTCATCATCACTTGTTGTATTCTGGAACGTTTTAATGATATAAGCATACTTTTACACATATAAATTAACAAGGTCAAACACATTTCAATTTTAATTGCGAAGTACGCGGGTAATTTGATTAGGGATTAATTACACATATTTATATGAGAATGTCCCGTCATATTTAATAATTTCTTGATTGTAATAAGATTCAACGGCACTTGAATTGACAAAGTCAGCGCTAACTACGGCGCTGTTTTAAAATTAAATTAGATTAAACTTGCGAATTCTCATTGTGTATTTATGTAATTACCACTTATCTGATTCTAACCAGTAAGATATATCTACTCTCAGAATTTTGACTGCACTGGATGTACATATCTTTATATAAATTTAAAACTAGTTCAATTTCAAATAAAATAGTCACCCGTGTCACGTCTTTTTCCTACTCAGCGGACAGTCTTCTCAGTCTACCGCATGTAGAGTTTGATGAATCCGGGCGCCGAATTCGCATCGCTCCAGGTGACCCAGGCTTGTGTGTACAACTCATGAGTTCACGTGACAATGGAAATTCTTGGCAGTCGGAACGTCTACCATTCAATCAGCGGACCTTGAGAGTGAATGGGAAGGAGAAGGGTGCGGTACAAACAAATAATTTGCCGGAATTGTTAAACTGTGTGCCTTTGTCGTGGAGTTCAAGCACGCTGGTTGCGAATCCAAATGCAGCGATGAAACAAATTCGAATTTGCACTGTTGGGAATACGCTGAATTGTACGAAGATTGATTTTCCACAAACAGGTGAGTCAACATCACACTACCAATCGATCATTTACTGATGATGATGATGATGATAGATGTGCTTCTTATGGCACAGGATGCTAGCTATGGAAATTCGAGGTAAAAGTCTTTTAGTTTTGGGTGATGATAGTATGGGTGTTGATTATAAGGGTGATGATAACAATTAATAATATTGTTATTATTGTTATTATCATTATGAAGATGATGTTTCCATCAGTTTTAATATTAAGAACATGAAGTTACTGATGGTTATAATATCGCTGGTGTTGACGATGATGATGACAAATATGAAGAAGGAGAATACAATGACATTATGATAATGATGATGATGATGATGATGATGATGACGATGATGATGATGTTGATGATGATGATGGAATACTTTTTGATTATGGTGATGGTGCTGTTGGAAAATTTTGAGACAAAGGTTACCTTTGTGATTCGAATTATATTGGATTGAAAATCATCATATATATATAGATATATATATATAGATATATATATATATATCTATATATACTATATATATATATATATATATTATATATATATCCCCGCATATATGCTCTTGCCATTGAAGGGGCAAATGTGGACCAGTTGAGCTCGACACGCGAGGTAAAATCCACTTATATGCAGTTTATCCCTGTGCAAAAAGCGATATTCACGATTGTCGGAAGGCTGAGGAAAAGTCCTGACTGGAGCTCTGGGCACTTGCACAAAAGAGAATGCTATGTGATCTCATCATCGCTTACATATACATCATCGCATATATACATTTGCAACTATAGTTATTGTAAAGTTAAGTGCTATGTCAACCATACATCTTGTATCTTGAATATGGCTTGCGTCATTCGACTCTGAGAATTAATTTGAACAACTAATCATGTTGCTGTCTATTCGCCTTTATTTTCCAACAGCGTTTCCGCTGATAGTACTGCTCGTTGCCGGAGGATTCTGTGCCCTTCTGATACTGATGCTATCAATTATCTTCGTACGCCTTGTATGGATGCGTTCCGGGGAGTGTCATGGGTTACGCCAACGAACCGTCCACAATTCTACCACTTTGAACGATCGACTAAACTTTCCGGAATATATCGAGGATCAATTAACCAGCTTGAATGTGTTTGAGAGAATTTCTGTACCTTCGGTGAATTTCGAATGGAAGGAGAATGATCAATTTATTTCCACGTATATGAATTGGCAGACCCAATAAAAGTTTTGTAAATATTTCAATGCTCAACATGATTTGCCTTTTTAAACTTTCATTGTTTTGGTTAAAGAATATTAAGCGTAAAAAACCATTTTTTGCCGTGGTATAAGCTTTAGCTTATCAATATACTTTAAACGCATGAATAAACTATCTTAAGAAACACCATTAGTTATGAGTTTTGTTCGATTTAAAAACATTTTATACACTGTTGTTAGCACAAAGCAGATCGAAATTAACAAAAGAAGATTCACAGGATGAATGTGTAGTAAGCGTTTGTAACACATTGGAATGTTAATCAAAATGAAATATCCGATCATCATTAAGTCACAAGGGTTTATTCCTAGATGAAATGTGGATAAAATACTCTATTATCCAAGACAGAAAAATTTGCAACGGGTCGATGGTAAAAAATTATCATAATATTTTTTTAAAGATTTTGATCAAACGCAGTAACTTACTTGTAAATATGGATATGTAGTGTTATGAAAACGGGTTTCTTTGTTTCTACAGATATTCCTTTGATCGCTGAAGTTAGGTCAATCTAATTTTCTTCAATACAGAAAGTTTCCAGGGAGAAATATCAGAAATCTTAAAAATAACCAGCTGGTGGCGAGGAATATGAAGTAAAAAAATAAAAAAAATAATAGGGACTGTCACAAGCGACACCGTTCGAATTAATTTCATCGGGATTTGAAGCGAACAACTCGACTAATTCTGAGCGTATGAGATCAGTGGACCCTCTTGATCCCTTTTTGTCTATTTGACCTTAATTCTAACTGCTCTTAGAAGTCTTTAGTTCTCATATGTTGGCATAACTTTGAACCTTAAGAATGCTGACCGTTTCTCATCCAACACAGCAGTTATCAAAGACATTTTTATTATCAAAGATCCCTTTTATAAGACACGAATAATTATACCTAACATGAAACTGAACGACAATGTTTGACATTTGTAAGAGTTTTTCTTGTTTTTTATTAGTAAACTAAGCGACTAAACGGGGTCAAAGAAAGAACATTTGGGAGCCACAACAACTTACAATGTAAACAAGATGTCAACGTGTTTTCTTAATAGAAAAAATTGTTTGTGCCAATCTCAAAATGCAAATATGTGCAAAGGCGTAATGACAACGGTGATCCAACATATCGCAATACAATTATCAATGTAATTTCTAAATAAGTGGTAAAGAAATTCCATACAATCAGTGAAAACAACTATTTTGAATCGAAATGCGACTCTGACTAAACGGATTGGATACTAGACGATGGATAAGATTAAGACTAAGTATAAGATTAAGACTAAGTATAAGACAAACAAATATATATATATATATACATCGATTTTTTTTATTTAAATATAATCATTGGTCTGTGCGTATTCTTGTGACCTTAACGCCGGCATAGAGGCATACACACATCTTTAGTTTTAATTGTTTGCGGAGAAACGTATGTTAAGCTGATCTTCCTACTTAGGACTGCAGTATTTAGTACTGAAGGCCACAATTTTGCTGTAATTTATACATACCAACTAAACACGTTGCTGTGCCATAAGTACACGAAACGATAAAGAGAGCGATTACTAATATAAACATTTGACACTGCAGCGAAGGAACAAAGTCCATTTTCACAGTGAAACAGTATGATATTCTAGTTTTAAGCCGCTGGCTATTTCGCGACTCACGATCGATTAGCTCTTCCAAAATACTTGAAAACGGATGTCGACTTCAGGACAGGTTAAACCACACGAGTGGCCATTGTATCACGTTCACAAATGTCCAAGCCAACAATTACATTTACGTTTTGCATGTTGAGTCGGAAATTCAAGTTGATAACTAAATTGTCACAATACAAACAGCCAAAATATAAAGTTATTTTATAGTACCCAAGCGATAACGTCATTCGGGACTTAGAATTGGTTAAGTCTTTGACACATATTAATGAAGGTTTTTATATGTAACAGTTTAAATGTGTGCTGAAGCTGCTTAATCATTGGAGCATATCATCGCAGTATAATATTTGAAAGCTGACGTTCATCTGTACACGCACATCCAAATACCGTTAGATTGATGAAATATAATTACAACTGAAAGTATGTACAACACTATTGTTAAACGCAAAGTGTTTGAAAACTGTAATAGTGCCAACAGCTTCAAGGATTAGATAATGAACAAATGATTAAAAGTAGCTACAATCTGTGATTGAAAGTTTTTGTATATAAAACAGCGGTGATACAAAAGTTGTACTGATGACATTGTCGGATGAATTTGGAGAAGACTCGTCAAGTCATGCATGAAATATATACAGAATCATGCAATTCACTTAAATGAAGGTTTGACCGCAAAGAGCAAATCAAATAAAACTATCATTGGCAGTCCAAAATGATGCATAGAAAAAGAGGTTTTTTTAAAATAATATGTTATTGTTGGCTTCTTTATTTAGATATCATTCATCAATAAAGATGGAGGGGCTTGTGTTTTCTTATAATTTAGTTTACACTATCCATAATCCACAACGTCACACATGACAATATTGTCCGCTAAAAGATTTGCAATGCCTTTTACACAGCTCAGAGTCTAACTGTTAAATGAGGGATTCAGATTTAGCAACAGAAGGAGCACCCGCTGCAACTCATCAGGAAGATGATCCTATGAACTATGAAGCCAATACCAGAGTTCAATGATAATTGCTTCAAAAAACGTAAGCAATCTACAGAGAATTCTTCCATATATTACAAACGTATTATTCACCTGAATGTGGCCGGCTCAAATGCATACGATCTCATACATAATATCATAAGCTCTACGGCCGTTTGCTAATGTACAATTTTGTAACGTACAGACTGGGAGAATTCAAGAATTAAGAATCATGTTTTTATGGTGAGAAACGCCATTGATTTACATGTAACATTGGATGAAACCTATAAAAAACATCAAAGATGCTGTTAAAAATGTGTTATTGCACCAAATTACCTGCTAAGTATCGCACCAAATTGCCTGCTAATCCAAGAATAGATGTCACCAGTGTATGCGAAACTATTCTAGCTTCGCCATTTGCAAAAGCCTTCACATCCGAGTTCAACAAGATAGCACCACTCGAATCGTACACAAATTTATTATATAGATACTCACCCTAATCTTGATGAGTTGAATAGGGCATTCGACCGCTTAGCGAATGGGAAGGCTCACCAACATCTTATCTCATCAAATGCTGTAGAAGAACATTTTTACAAACTCTTCAACATTAGCTTCTTCAGTGCGGCAGGAGGAGTGTTACCCACAAGAGATGCGAGACACAAATATCATCACGCTATAAAATATTAAGGGTGATATAGGCGACTGCAAAAATTACAGAGGAATCTCCCTTCTGAAAGTTTTAGGCAAATTGTTTACTAAAGTTTTACATATCCGGCTATTAGTCAGGTTTTTCAATCGTTTGTTACGATTCCCGAATTTCCTAAGTGTTTAAAAAATCGCATGGTAGATCATATAACCTCAATCTCACACAACCTGAACACATCCATCATAATTTCTGTTCCCCTGGAGTTTTGTTTACGATAAGCTTATTCTCGTAATTGCGTTGGATTGAAATCGAAATAAATTAGGTTTTTGGCCACAATTGTACCCGACAAAGTTTGGTGGTACTGACATGCTGTTGACCGCACACCTGCACGTAACTTCTCAAAAGGTTCAATCCCTGGAAGTATCTGTAAAACCTGATGTTTCAAAGTAGGGAAAGCTCTAATCCAGTAATTTACAATTGTATAAATAACGTTCTTTCGATCTGTACTCCAAGATTACTACGATGATATAGAATTGTTTCCCTAATAATTCACGCCAGCTCGCTTCGGAATTTTAGAAAATGTGCCCACGAACATTTTGTTTCATTAAACGATTCTGATTAGGTCACGTCAATCCAGGCCAAAATGCGTAACCCGTTTAAACGTCTCTTAATCATTTATTTGAAAGTGGAACCACGTATTTTACAGCAATAATGTTAATTCCTCCAATTTCATTTCGCAAACGCTTTTGAATAGTAAAAAGTTGTAGTTGGTCCGTTATTCAATGTTACTCAAAATTTCGATGGTACAAGAAGAAAAAAGTTTATTTTAACCCAAGTAACCTCATATGGACCCTCTCGTGATTCAGTGCAATGTCCTGTACTGTGTACATTTGAGACTCGAATGAAGTCATAGCTTGTTTGGGTCGAACAATCTGGATTAAAGTTGGGCGAGTTCGTTTTAGGTTTCGAGAGCGTTGGAGGTAGTTCCGTTCGTAGTAAGTAAAGCGGAAGTATTGGCTTTACCATATTCTTAATGTTCATGATCTGGAAGAATAGCTTCGGGTGTCGTTAATTTATTTCATTTTTCATTATTTTGGAACATATTTAGAGTGCAGTTCTATTTATCTGTAGATTTTCTCCTGTAACGTCGAGCAGATTTGTTAAACATCCGTGTTAATCGATGTACAGTCGGTGAATTCTTGATGCTATATTGATAATCCAACCGCGTCGATTGTTCTTATCATTTCCTGAACGTAACTAGCTAATTTTGCTTCGAACAAAATGACTACATAACCATACTTTCCTAGTGTTACTTCAAAGTGGATATCAACGAATGCATTTAAAAAGGGTCGTCAGAACAAGATCGACTATGGACGGTACGTTTGTCACTCAGAAGCGAGCGATGCTTGCAGTGTGATTAAATAAAGAAATTTCGTTAAAGATTGCGTAAAACAAATGATCAAGGTAATTCACCAACCAACTATTGTTTATTAGTAAACTCTGGTGATTCATATCATCATTGATCACTGAAAACAATCAGGTGCGTTTGCTTCAGTAAACTAGCATTGTACGCTTCGTCAGCTGACGTTGGTTGGTAAATCACACGAATAACACAATATTCACCTGTTGCTAATTCAAGTGAACACCATTTTGCCTCCCAGTATCAAATCGTTATTCGTGATTTATCTGAACTTGAGGTTTTGAACATAATTCAAGCAACACCTCCTCGTGCACAGTCCATACGATCACGATGAAAATGTTACATGTTTGGAACGGAAATTTCCTCCTCAGCTACATGCTGATTGAATCACGTTTCTATAACGGCTCTCGTGAGTGGTGAATATTTTATTAAGGTCGATTAACTCGGGTAATTTATTTTTCAATCATTGTGCGTTTGTCTAAAACATTTAATGTTTGTTCTGGAAACAGGTTTGGCATGATGGCTATTTGATCAGCTAAGTTGATTACGTGTCAAAGATGGCAGTGTTCGTATTATTACATCGATGACTCTGATAGAGTCCGTGGACTTCCGTTTATTGTATCTTTATTCCTAGCATCGCGATAATTAGTACCAAGAGCTTCATACACTTTTTTAGATTGCGACGGTTTTCAGCTGTTTACTGATATGTCTGATCTTTCGTGGAAGTGTGTATCTATGCTTGCTCCAAATGTTAAGCACGGTGTCCAACATAGTGGTGGTCAATTGTGTAAGTTTAAGGGGCGTGGACTCTTACCATCATAATTCTGTGACTTGGTGATTCTGAAAGCATCAAAAA
The DNA here is from genome assembly GCA_013407085.1 of Atriophallophorus winterbourni. Lineage (NCBI taxonomy): Eukaryota > Metazoa > Platyhelminthes > Trematoda > Plagiorchiida > Microphallidae > Atriophallophorus > Atriophallophorus winterbourni. The sequence continues at coordinate 13,824 of JACCGJ010001887.1, read as the reverse complement.
CCACTGCACCGTAGTGATGATGAAATACTGAGCTCTCTTTGTCGGACCCACAGAGAAGCAGACCTTATTGGTAGTTCAAGTAGATTGTGAGATATGATTCTTCAGTATATTTGCACGAAAGCAGTTCTGATTTTTTACAATATTCTGACTTCTGTTTCGCTCAGACCGATATCATTGCGATGCAACTCATGTGTAGTTATGAAGTATTTTCTTGTAAATCACTCATGCCAATTCTAAGCAAGGTTACCATTTAAGGACCAATGCTTCTATAATTGGGAAATTGAATATATTCACGAAATCAGAATCCAAACAATGCATGTCCTTTTAACTGCTCCATATTATTTTCCGTGTCTGATACATATGTCGAGCTTGGATCACCAACCAGAAGCGTAGATGTTATGGTTTGCAAAACCATCATCAAAGTGATTCAAAGTTGTAATGGTCTAAAAAGCATTTAGCTTAACAATAACCACAGGATGGAGTTATGATGTATATACAATAAAAAAGAAGAACAGGGAAACTCATGTAGTGTAAATTGTATCAAAATTTGCGTTTTCTCTCAAGTATTTGTCCAAATTAGCTTTAAAAATATCCAGGTTGGCTGAGTGTGTAACACTGGAGGGGAGGGTGTTCCATGTGAAACTTACACGTACCGCATACGAATATCTTCGACAGTTCAGTCTTGAAGTGGGAATAAGCACTGTAAGCTCATGTTTCCGACTGGCACGGGGTGGCGAGCGTGTGAAAAGTTTGGACAAGGGATGGTCAGTATGAGGTCACCTCTTAGTCGACGACAGCGAAAGTCGAAAAGATTGAGATTCCTCAAACGTTCTTCATATGGTTTAGCAGCTAGTCCGGGTACAAGCTTTGTGGTTCGGTGGCAAATACGCTGCAAAAGATTGATGTCTTTCTGAATCCAGGGTGACCAAGCCTGAACAGGGTACTCCATCGCTGGTCTGAGATAGGTGTTCATGATAAGGAGCACCGACTGATTGGAGAATCTGCCGAAAATTCGTCTCAATAACGCAATACTTGTGACGCCTTTTTGTATGCCACTTTGCACTGCAGTGAAGTCTTCAGACTTGAACTGGTCCAAACACCCAAATGATTCTCTTTAGTTGTCCAGACGAGTTGGTGGGACCCAAGAGTGTAGTTGTAATTCACAGTCGTTCCAATGTTTAACGCCTTGCACTTTTGGAAGTTAAAGGGTAGTTTGTTTCTCAGAGACCAATCGTGCAATGCATCGAACTTCTTTCCATTCATTATAGCAGGTAGTTACTTTTATTTATGGAAGAATGTGTCTATCTAAATTCATCATAAGAAATTAGATCATGGTGCGGAGTTACATAATCTATTTAGCAGGCGGACAGCTAAATCTGTATGATTTTGTGTATCAGATGTGTTTTTATGAGTCACACCATGGAAAGTTGGTTTTGTAAAGACAATTTCGTTATCAGGCGAGTACTCTTTGATACTCTCAGATATAGTGTAACAATATGAAATGATATGCATTGATATATTTATTTCATAATTAGAAATATAAATTAAGATTTCTAAGATTTGACAAGAATCTCTATTGACGCTGTCAACGTTTTAAGCGAAGCACTATGCTTCACATGTGATTAACCAGACTGCGTTGCTAGACATTTGTTAAAATACCCGTATATAATTTCAGTTTCGTCTTGAAAGCGTTAATGATGCGGCATACGTCAGAATTCTTTTATAAATTAAGGACCTATATCACTCACGGATTCAACAAGTAGTTTCAATATGCCAGCAGTTCCCAGATGCGAGTTTTGAGAACAATTAATTCAATTTGAAAAAGGAAAATAAGTTGAAAAATTCCACGTGAGCATAAAGGAGCGAAATTTTCAAACAGATTCTCAACGCAAATTTAATTCCAATGGATTTCGTTTATGGATTTCGCTTTTTAATGTGAAGCGACACGTTACTGATGAGTAGGTGATAACCAAAAATTAACTTTACGTAACCCAATTGCAACTATGACCAATGCACATTGGGTTTAACAGTGCAAGAAAAGTCGGAACTCTTGTGGAAATCTGTCACTGGAGGAATCGGTTGATATAACATGTGTGAAAAACATGTCTACGGTTTTAGTTAATATGCTTTTCAGGCAAAAACCTCTACTGTTTATCGAGCATATTAGGCGTAAAAAGACCCTTTGAACTTTCATATAAACGCGAAAGAACAAGCTGCTTTTTGTACTGACAACAAAATGTTATATACAGTTTACCTCTCGTTGGATCATGACGAAAATTTGACTACCCTATAATGGTAATTGTTTTTACTCTACGGGACAAATAGCTAACATGATACAACCTGGCACGCATTTACATTTTTCGTGCTTCGACCTTAAGTTTAGCTATCAACAGCGATACGCCTCGAAATTCTTTCATCCTCATTCCACATAGCCTCAATAAGTTTTACTTTGCATTTGTTCGCTTCAACTGTTTTCATTTAGGCCAGTTGTAAATATAGAAGCTTTGACTTTTAAACGAGACTACATTTAATCAGTCTATCTTTAAGTTCAAAACAAATTTTAGCTAACTGAATAAAAAAATGACAGTTTGAAGTTAATTTTTAATAAATAATTGTTTTAGTAGTTTTGATTGATGCGCAATTGCAATAATCCCAGACTGCGCATGACTGAAATTGATAAATGTGATTATCGGTGCTACTGTGATATCACGAACAGATTTTAGGCAAAATGTTGAATTTCTTTCATCAGTTTTTAATTTCGAAACATTTATCGCTATTATAACTCAAACACTCAAATCTTTGATTTGTGTAACTATCCAAAAGGCCTATAGAAATGAGAAATAAAACGATTTTGTTCAAATATTTTTCTAAATATTCGGCAGCAAATTAGATAATGAAAATTATTGTATCTTCAATAAATACAAATAATTAATTAATTAATATTAATAATAAAAATGCCGGAAAATTAAAACGGGAAAACCGAATTAGGTAAAATTCTCTGTAATGTACCGTGTAGTAAAATTTTGGGAACTTTAGCCTATTAAAAATTAACAAAGTCGGATAAATTTACGTATCTAAATGTCGAGTTTCTCACTACATTTCCCCATAGAGTGAATCTATTATTGTGAATGAATTTTCAAAGAAACTGAATCTTCGTTGCATTGGTGTAAGATCAGGTTTAATAAAGACATTGTTGAATATGAGAATCGATTTGAAAACATCCTTATAGTCTAAGATATGTTATGCAAAGCTTTTGTCACTGAGTTGTAATAAGATTGGACAACATTTCGAAGGTTTAATTTTCCTCAAACACTTTAACGAAGCGCAATCTAGTGGGACGGCAAAAGTTGAACAGATAGCAGTTTCTAGATCGTGTAAAAGATGTATGTCTTCTATATTAAGCAGTATAACAATTTTAGATCTTAAGTCACATTGACAAATTTTGAAACAAATTGATTTAACGAACTTGTTTTTCCGTTTGAAATATCATCCAAGAAGTTGTCAATGGTTGCAAAGTTTTGCAAGTTTCAGTAACAAAAGCGTTGTAATTCCGAATTTCACCTAATTCGGATTCCAACTTCAGTAGTTTACTTAGTATAACGGAAGTGTTCTGATCTAAATAAACGGAGCATTTGATATTCTTGGTGATTGTAAGTAAATTAAATCGCTTCGAGATTGATGTTTCAGTGCACATGATTGAAATAGTATGAGATGGAATATTACCCAAAAGATTATGAGATTTAAAATAAAAGTTTTGGTGATTATGAAATATTTTAGAATCGCGTACCGTTTTGAAACCATCATAGATACAAACTTCAACGAAAGATCAAACATAAAATTCAAGATTCAAGATTTATGGTTGAAAAAGCGATTAACTATACAATAAACATAGAGTGGAACTATAGGTACAAATGTATGTATATGTATATTTATGTATGTATAAACAAAATCAAAATCAATTGGGCGATGATAGGTTATTAATTGTTAGGGGCAAAATTCGGATTAGCTCTCATATAATCATCAAGTTTCTATTTGAAAATAGATAAACTGTTTGAGCTTACCAAATCGGAAGGTAGGTGATTCCAAACAAAGCACACACGCACCGAATATAAATACCTGCGGCCTTTCCGTTTTGAATGTGGTATTTCCAACTTGCAACCATGGCCACGGCTGTTGCTGGAAGCTCGAAGTTGGAATAATAAGTCCAGGGGGTGGAAAACAGTAGTAAGTATGTTGTATGCGAGGATGACATCACTCCGCATTCTCCTTTGTGCACGTGTTCTCAGCTCCAGTCGTCTGAGTCGCCCGGCGAATGACATATTTTCGAGTCCAATGACAAGCTAAGTAGCTTTCCGGTATATGCGACCCAGAAGTATGGTGTCATTTTGGAGCCATGGTGCCCAGGCTTATGCAGCATAGTCTAGAACCTGGTGCATTTATGTATTCATCATGAGAGGAATACATCCCGGGGAAAAACGTCCAAATATCCACCGTAACATGTCTAGCAGCTGTTACGCGCTTTTGTACACGGCTTCGCATCGTAGACCATTTCTCAAACTACCGCAAATCCAAAAACCCAGGTCCTTTTCGTCTTCTGTGTACTCCAGGTTTATTATTGTAAGCCGGTCAAGTAGATTAAATGTCATGCATTTGGTCACATACATATGCCGCGCTTAAACTCTGCGCCAGGTTTTCGGTGATTTTCTGTCATGCAGTTGAAACGGCAAAGTTATTCTAGAATAAACTGGGGTGTGTGAAAAAATTATAAATATTTTTTTTATTTTAAGCGATTTTCAAAATTAATTTTACAGAACCCTTGAAGTTAAATTGCGAATTCCCAAATTCATTAGAGGCTAAGGTCATACCCTCAAAAATTAAACAAAGTATGTTAATTTTCACTCGGCACTAAATACAATTATTTGTGGGCAAATGAATAAAAAATGTGTTCACCTTATTTGAGACAAAGCATGTCATGAATTGTTGACCATGTTATTATTATTGACCATAGACAGCGGACGAACTATCGATTCATCATTAGCGATCATTGTGGTGCACGCGAGGCATGGGACGTTCGCTGCTCCGCAGCACCTCCCTTTTCCGAAGTCTGTTCACGTAGGTTTTTCTGTAAGGGTCGATGTTCAGCCGATTCACAGGGTATCGCATGCGTTGCGATCTTCTTAATGGTTTGCTCGTTTTGGCGTTCGGCTCCTTTATCGGCTCTGTGTCTTGTGATGCGGACTGTGGCAAGCCAAACGTGTCTAGTAATAAATGTAATGGCGTTTCACAACTTTCAGTATGGTTCTCAGTAGACTTTGTTTGGCGGCTTCTAATATGATTGACTTGTCGTGTATGTACCATTCCCTCAGAACGGACCTTATAAAGAACGGTTCCGACAGGTTGTATAATAACGGCAGGCTCCCAGTATGAGCAGTTTCTTCGGAACATGCGTATATAAACCATATCTCCAGACTTGTAGACTCTGTTGTGTTTAGAGGGTACGTCAAGGTTTTGATCGAGTGTCCGATCGTGAATTAGTATTCGGTAGCATGGCCTCATTTGCTGTTAATATGGGTCGTCCCAGAAGACATTCGGCTGGTGACAGTTTATTCAGCGTTGCTGGATTTTCAACATGTGACCTACGAACAATGCCTCTTCCGCAGTCACCTCTTAAACCAGATGCTGCATTTGGCCCGCCTCTTTCGCGAGCACCACGTGGGCTTGGTGCGCCACGTCCAAGCCCAAATCCACGACCGCCGAATCTGCGAGGTGGTCGACCACTTTCATTCAAACGATCCGTGAAAGTAACGTTGATTTCATATTTATCCTACACCGGAATTTCCTTGCTTTGATGCTCATTCAAATCTTTTTCATCAGAAACCTCAACAATTTTGCGGTGTTCCACCATGTTTTTAAAAACGTTTTTTCCATCATTAGCTTTTCGTGTACCCTTCGTTGCAAAAGTAATCACGGGATTTGTTGATGAACGCATTACTTTGTATTCTTACAGGCTATACATCTTTGGTTCTTCTGGCACTTCAGTGTTCTCGTGCGACGCATCAGATGTATCAAATGGCTCAATATTTTCAAAAATTAATTTTACAGAACCCTTGAAGTTAAATTGCGAATTACCAAATTCATTAGAGGCTAAGGTCATATCTCTCAAAAATTAAACAAAGTATGTTAATTTTCACTCGACCCTAAATACAATTATTTGTGGGCAAATGAATAAAAAATGTATTCACCTTATTTGAGACAAAGCATATCATGAATTGTTGACCATGGGATAACATAGAGGGAGGTGACGTCATTTAGATTATCAAGCATTTGAAAAAATAGCATAATTTAAAATTTAATAGTAAATATGCATGTCCCTACAAAACAATATTTCATTTTCGTACTAAAAAAAGTTTGGCGATATAAGAATTGTAGAATGAAGCTAAAAGCTGCACAATACATCTAGATGTACGTATTTTTTATATTTTAATCCAACCTACATGTTCCGATCTAGTCGCTTTGAAGAATAATTAAAATTAGTTCCAACCATAAAATAGGGTGGATAAATGTCTTTCTGAATAACATTTTTCGGCAATTTCGAGTTTCAAGTTCATGTGTATGAACGAAATCACTGGAGGATTTTAGTAATCTGAGGGCAACTTATTATTGTTCAACATATAATTTTGGAACTTCCATTTGAGAATATTTTCATTTAGTGACGAAAATATTTCTTGGATTGAAATGGTACGCAGAATGCATGCACGTACTGAATAAATGTTCTGATCACGGTTTATGTTGCTGTTCGGCATTTGAATAGTGACAAAATGACTCCGAATCGGCAGACTGGAATAAAATTCACCGAAATATCAAAGTGGGTGGAATGTCGTATTCAGTAGCTCTTTGGTTTATCATGGCAAAAGCGGATTTGGGTTAGGCTGTAAATTCAAAAATGATCTCCTGGTGCGCTTCCGAAGTTGTATTCAACTTCGTGCTGACTGCTTTCGAACGTGGGAGAGATCGTTCTCGGTTCACGCGTACCTCAATTCAAATTGCAAATTTTATGTTGTTCTGCTTAAGGTCCACAGACCTTCTGAGAAAGGAGGAGGGTTGGGCTTAGGGCTAGCAAACCTATCCCGTAAAAGCTACATTACTTTTTGTACAACATTGGAACCTGGAACAGTCAACACAGGATATGAACAGTGACCCAACACCATCAGTTTGTTAAGCATGTGTCACATGTCAAACATCCCGTGCATGAGACCGTAGTGAATACAGTGATATCCCCCAAAGCTAGTCACGAAGTGTGTTATATGCAAATGTCATCGAGAACTTCAAAGAACTCACTAGATCAAAACGTCGACTACGAACTTTGTTTGGAAGAGAGTGGCCTTGTTCGTAGCCTGTTCGATTAAATCTGCAGTGCACTGGAACACAGCGACGAGACGAAGTCAACCATAAAGCTGACTTTTTGGAACTCAAAGAGGCACTCTGAGAAATGAACGAAGGCCAACTTGATTTAAGTAAATCAAATACACATCGCAAATCATTGTTGTACTACATTCAGATGCAAATCCAGTCAAACTCTCGGTTTATTCCGGGCGAAGATTTCCGCAACTTCCGATTTTATGTTCACGGTGAAACCAGAAAATGGATTATACAGAAAAGAAAAGCTTAGGCGATTAATCGTGATCTTGCTACTCCTACAACTTTGTTACGATTTGCTGAATACGGAAAAGAGTGACCATCTTCTTTCAGAAAGGACAAACATCAGTACGAGCAACGCGTGGAGGAAAGAATGGAATATAATCCGAAAATATTGCACGAAATTGTGAATGAAAAAAAACAAAGTAAAACCATAGATTTTCGCTCATGTTAAAACATGGAGTGAGTCTAACAGTTCAAGTGACAGTGGATGCTCTTACAAGCTTTTACTCCAAAGTGTCCTGCCCAAATAAGTAATAATAACATCTCGGTATATAAAACTCAGTACAATTTTTTTTAAATTATTGTCAATCACCGCAGATTTTCTCAAATCTCTGATATTTGAGACCTCGTCATTGAATTATGGAAGCATGGACAGGACGTTCCAGGATCCCAGTTTCAGAGCTGTACATTGTTGATAATTAAATCGTTTCTCCCAATAAGAAAAATACATTTCAATGAGATCTGAAAAACTCGCTTCTGCATCTCAAGATTCTGTATAATGTTTTCAGAGAATGTATCAGTCGCGCGCCATTAGAGCTTTTTTGTAAAAATGAGCTTATCCCCAAAAGCGCTGCGGGATTGACAACCATCGAAACGTCTTTGTATATCGGAGTGATTAATCCAATTTTTCAGTCAATAGGAACCATGCTAGAACACAATGACAAGTTAAAACATCACAAAGCGGAGATAATTGAGTATGGGCGCAATGTTTTAAAAAAACCGGTTTCAGTTCATCAGAACCTGGTGATTCGTTTGAATTTAACACGATTAGCTTCACCATTACATTACGGGAGATAAAAGCGATGTCATGTATTGCGTTTATTTGTGATCTCGGAGCAAAAATAACATGAAATACGCGGTCGTTTGGGTCAAACGTTCTAGAGGAAAATTGAGCGATTTCGTTTACGGTATCGAAAGCAGTGAAGATAGATCTGATCCTATTAGGTAAACGGAAACACTTGATTTAACCTGGCAATACTGTTCATGTTCTGGGAGAGAGAACTTTGGGTTCCCATCACGTTTATTTACAAGATTGATTCGATGCTTTTCTCTGTTCTCCTGGAGTTTTCTTATAACTTTGTTGCTCAGAAAACGGTAGGATTCTCAGGATTGAGATGTTGCTGGTAATATGTGATTCTTCCATGCAAATTTCTAACTTATATCAATTTCCGTTTTTGACTACTATTTACGAATATGAATCTATTTTTCAGTATTTTGAAACATATTTTGAGTGCATATCTATTTAGTTGTCGATCTTCTCCTTTATCGTTGACAAACAGTGTTGGACATCAGTGTGAATCGGATCTCAGTTGGTTAATTATTGATGCCCTTTAGATTATGCAAGCCTGTCGATCGTTCTTATCATTTTCTGATCGTCACTTGCTTATTTCGCTTCTAACGAATTCACTACATCATCACTGCATGAAACAATCTGCTGATTTTCCCCCAGTAAATTTACATTGTAATCTTTGTCAGCGAAATATGCCCGGTAAATCACACCAACAACACAATGTCCACCTGTTGCTAATTCTTGCGAACATCACAGTGTGACTTTCAGTTTAAAATCTGTCCGTGATTTATCTGAAATTGAGGTGTCGATCATTATATATACCAACACCTCCTCTACGTCCCCTACGATAACGAGGAAAAGAAATGTGTGTTCGAACAGGTTGACCATAAAATCGTATCAAAAATTGGCTTTGAATCAATAATCGATTAGCAATTTGGCAGCAGTTACAAAAATATCAGTTAAGCTACTTTGGAGACTGTTGTCACGTGCATAATATTCGCTTACTGGGCCACATCTAATCTCCATATAAAACTACAACTCGGAACATGTTACCGAAAAATGAAGAGGCATTTAATTTCCCTATAGTAACTCGAGAGCCAACGGTTAACAATCAAACAATAGCTAGAATGTTGCTGATTTAATAACCCTAGTTTGCATTCAAGGCTGAGAATGGATAATATGGTAATGTTTAGCGACAAACATCCGTACGAGCAACGCGTGGTGGAAAGAATGGAATATAATCCGAAATTAATGCACGAAATTGTGAATGAAAGAAACAAAGTAAAACCAGAGATTTTCGCTCATGTCAAAACATGGAATGAGTCTAACAGTTCAAGAGACAGCGGATAATCTTACGAGCTTTCACTCCAAAGTGTCCTGCCCTAAACCGTAATTATAGCATCCCGGCATATCAAACTCAGTACAAAATTATTGAATTATTGTCAATCACCGCTGATTTTACCTACGACAGAGTAGGTACAATTGACACCGAAAAGAAATCAATACAAAATAAACGATCGCGAATAGCGCATCATTTCTCTGTTAAGTGTACCAGAAGCTGCCAGCAGTTAGGAAATATAATGAAAATTCAAAACCTCATAAACCACATTGGAGATTTATTATTAATGCATACCCAAGCAGCAATGCAGCAATGACCGATACTTGTAGAACCCAAAGTCACCTAATTACAAGAGCAAGGGTCCACGTACATTTACGATGAAAAAAAATTGCAAGCATTATGGTGGACACCGTACCTGTCAATTGGAAACATCTTAGACAAACCTTTTGAGTGAACAAATTTATCAATAAATTGCTGAAAGCATTCGCTTTCCTGGAATTTTCCGAAACCTGTAATACTATTATTCGCGATGCGGAGAATAATGATCCAATAAAGGAAGTCGACCGACTATAACGGAGTCGGCGAAGTAATACACCCATAAGCATAAGCGCCGCCATCTTTGCCAGATACTCAACTTTGCTGATAACATACCAACCAGCAAACACTTTTCTCCAGATCAAACATTAAATGTCCACAAATGGATATTGTTTAAAGTTAAATTACCGGAGTTAATCGAGTTTCACGAAAAATATTCCCCACTTCTGACAGTCGTAACCGAATCTTGATTTAATCAATAGGAAGAATTTTCGAAACATGTTTCTCTATTATGGTCAGCACCACAGAAAAAGATTTGATACTGAAGTACGCAAAATGATGTTCACTTGACCACAGTTATGTGTTGCTCACATCCCCATCCCATACGCACCACTACCGGTTTCTGGCTGTTTGCCGTTATCAGGTGGAGACAGTAAGATTAGGTTCAGTGAGCCTTGAAACAGTGGATAAATGGTAAACAAGGTTATTCTTGAATGCTACTGTTGCATAGGGTTTGTACAACGAACCACGATGGCGGTATACAGCCAGAAACCGGTATGGAGTGTAATTTCGGGGATGTGAGCAACACATTACTTCGGTCATACATAAGCGCCTTGAGTGCTTCACCAAGAATCGCTATGTGATTCTGTGTTTTGAACATAGTGGTTCGTTGTACGAACATGATGTAACTGTGGCATTCAAGTATAACTATGTTTATATATATTTGTAACTGTTGCCAAATTGCTAATCGATTATTGATTCAAAGCCACCTTTTTAACGATTTTATGGTCAACCTGTTCGAACACACATTTCTTTTCCTCGTTATCGTAGGGAACGTAGAGGAGGTATTGGCAAATATAATGATCAACACCTCAATTTCAGATAAATCACGGACAGATTTTAAACTGAAAGTCACACTGTGATGTTCGCAAGAATTAGCAACAGGTGAACATTGTGTTGTTGGTGTGATTTACCGGGCACATTTCGCTGACGGAGAATACAATGTAAATTTACTAGGGGAAAATCAGCAGATTGTTACATGTAGTGATGACGTAGTGATTTTGTTCGAAGCGAAATAGGCAAGTGACGATCAGAAAATTATGAGAACGATCGATAGGCTTGCATTATCAAAAGGGCATCAAGAATTAACCAACTGAGCACCGATTCACACTGATGTCCAACAATGTTTGTTAACGATAAAGGAGAAGATCTACAACTAAATAGATATGCACTCAAAATGTTTCAAAATACTGAAAAATAGATTCATATTCGTGAATATTAGTCGAACACGGAAATTGATATAAGTTAGAAATTTGCATGGAAGAATCACATATTACCAGCAACATCTCAATTTTGAGAATCCTGCCGTTTGCTGAGCAACAAAGTTATAAGAAAACTCCAGGAGAATAGCGAAAAGCATCGAATCAATCTTGTGAATAAACGTGATGGGAATACAAAGTTCTCTCTCCCAGATCATGAACAGTATTGCCAGGTTAAACCAAATGTTTCCGTTTAATCAATAGGATCAGATCTATCTTCACTGCTTTCGATACCGTAAAGGAAATCGCTCAATTTTCCTCTAGAACGTTTTACCCAAACGACCGCGTATTTCATGTTATCTTTGCTCCGAGATGACAAATAAACGCAATACAGGACATCGCTTCTATCTCCCGTAATGTAATGGTGAAGCTAATCGTGGTAAATTCAAACAAATCACCAGGTTCTGATAAACTGAAACCGGTTTTTTTAAAACATTGCGCTCATTCTCAATTCTCTCCGCTTCGTGATGTTTCAACTTGTCATTGTGTTCTAGCATGGCTCCTATTGACTGAAAAAATGGATTAATCACTCCGATATACAAAGACGTTTCGATGGTTGTCAATTCCGCAGCGCTTTTGCGGATAAGCTCCTGATTACAAAAAAGCTCTAATGGCGCGCGTCTGATATATCCTCTGAAAACATTAGTCAAAATCTTGAAATGCAGGCGCGAGTTTTTCAGGTCTCATTTAAAGGCTTCCGGTTGCCTCAACCTGGACAGCCCCATTCAATAACGTGCCGTCTCGACACGGTCTGCTATCCTCATTGGGTACCTGGGGATTAGGAATCAACCGAAATCAGATTGTTATTCTTAACATCAGAGAAATGAATTAGTAAACAAAAAAAGGACAGCTCTGAAACTGGGAACCTGGAACGTCCTGTCCATAATTCTATGATTTGATGACGAGGTCCTAAATATCAGAGGCTTTAGAAAATCAGCGTTGATTGACAATAATTTAAAACTTTTGTACTGAGTTTGATATACCGGGATGCTATAATTACGGCTTGGGGCAGGAAACGTTGGAGTAAAAGCTCGTAAGAGCATCCATTGTCTCTTGAACTGTTAGACTCATTCCATGTTTTAACATGAACGAAAATCTATGGTTTTACTTCGTTTCTTTCATTCAAAATTTCATGCATTTATTTCGGATTATATTCAATTCTTTCCACCATGCGTTGCTCGTACTGATATTTGTCCTGCTGTACGAAGGTGGTCACTCTGTTCCGTATTCAGCAAATCGAAACAAAGTTGTAGGAGTAGCAAGATCACGATTATTCGCCTAAGCTATTCTTTTCTGTATAATCCATTTTCTGGTTTCACCGTGAACATAAAATCGGAAGTTGCGGAAATCTTTGCCCGGAATAAACCGAGAGTTTGACTGGATTTGCATCTGAATGTAGTACAACGATGATTTGCAATGCGTATTTGAGTTACTTAAATCAAGTTGGCCTTCGTTCATTTCACAGAGTGCCTATTTGAGTTCCCAAAAGTCAGCTTTATGGTTGTCTTCGTCTCGTCACTGTGTTTCAGAGCACTGCAGACTCAATCGAACAGGCAACGAACAAGGCGACTCTCTCCCTCCGGAGCCTGGTAGGCGACGTTTTAATTTAGTGCGTTCTTTGGATACTGGTCTATTGAGTATAGCTGCGGAAGTTTGAAGTCCACGATGATATTTGCATATAACACACTTCGTGACTAGCTTTGGGGGATATTACTGTATTCATTACGGTCTCATGCACGGGATGTTTGTCATGTGACACATGCTTAACAAACTGATGGCGTTGGGTCACTGTTCATATCTTATGTTGACTGGTCCAGGTTCCAATGTTTTACAGAAAAGTATTTGACGTGGTGACGAAACCTTAAGCAGAACAACATCAAATTTGCCATGTGAATCTGTTTAGCAATCTTGGTATATCGCGTGCATATATCCGCAAAGTTTGAACCACGATATGCAAAATGTGTTACTGATTCGAGGATGTGACACCGATGATTAGTGGCGATACAGTATTTTGACAAAGAACATCAGTGTTGTTCTTTTATATTTTCATTCCGAATTCAGTCTTTTTTGGGTAGAATCACTGAGCTGCACAATAAAACTTATTTTGTGTTGAGCAATCAGTATTTTTTCTTTAACTCAAACAC
>JACCGJ010001886.1:15255-25786 GCA_013407085.1 Atriophallophorus winterbourni | reverse complement strand
GGGGCCCCACCCGGAGCCTTTGGCTAAAAAGCCTGAACCACAAGGCAGTGGCTTGAGACTGAGTTTGTCTGACCTCTATCCATCGACCTTTCTGGTATGAGTAGCTCTGCTGGCACCAAAAGGCACCACCCAGTATAGCTCAATGGGTCATGAAGGTACACAAACCATCGCACCACGTTAAGGTCCAGTCTCAGCGCGACGGGGTCCAGTCTCAGCGCGACGGGTCCAGTCTCAGCGCGACGGCCCGTCCTCATCCCCGAAAATAATACAATCTTCATGTTCCGTATTGATTTGCATGGCACATCAGACGTTTGAATAATGCCATTTGTTTAGTTTTGTTATCTCCCGCTACGTTGAGTGTTTAGTAGCCTTTGGTGAGGTTTACCGACACTTGATCGTCAGACACTTAATCCCCGACACTTAACCCCCAGACATTTAATCGCCAAGTCACTTCATCCCCAGTTTGATAACTTCTGAAGCATGTCGAATACGTTCAAATGAATTTATTTAGCAGGAGAGATATGCAATTGATTTTAAAAACGTCAATATTTCCGTAGTTGAGTATCGCTAAATTGCTCGAGATGTCCTGGCGCTTTCATCCCTAGTTCACATATTTTTCGTTGCATGACTTGCTATACATGAAAATGACACCCAGTCATTCTTGCTGCTGGGCAGTTTGAGCAACTTGTGATATGTAATTGCTGTTTGGTTTTGTAAAAGACAGTAAATTGCTGGTGTTGTGACGCCTTCAGCATATTGAAAATGTATAGTGTATAATTGGTAGAAAAGCGAAGGTACAACCTTGAACGTCCCATCAGCAAACCACATCTTGCTAAGAGAGAGTGCACCAACCAGGCTTCGATCACCGAAGATAAAAAAATCTTGCATCGTCAGTATGGTCTTTAGAATCATACAGCAAGAAATCTCTGTATATATTTGGAACATCAAACATGGCGTCATTTGGGAGAGACGGGAAAGTGCAATTTGGGTCTTTCCTTCTTATACTGTTTTGATGCCTGTTGAGTGTCCGCGAGATGGCACTTTTTGAGGTAATGCCATTAGAGTGCCTAATGATTTCTTCCCGAACCAAAACTCGTTTCCCATGTAAATTAATGCCCTTCAACCTTTTCTACTTGTCTTCTTTCTTTTCTTTTGTGCGACTATCTCCTCCTGGAGGATGAGTCGGCTTCAAAGAAGATTCTTGGGAATTTGGGTACAAAGCGGCGCGCAACCAAGTGCGACCTGCAAGGCAGCAGGGAGTTGCCAGAAAGAGGTGTTCCACCAGACTCTGTTCCAGGTTTTTCCTCAGGGTTTTCTCCCGAAGCTTTTCCCGCGATCGGGTATCCCGCAAGGCAGCGGAGGTTGAAAATCAAGATTTTCCTTCTCTTAGATGAAATGCCTTCCCAGGCTAACGAGCTCCATCTGCCCGAAGCAAACTGGTTTTCAGGCGCCAGTCACTCGCCTTCGCCCCTTCTCCTGTTGGTAGAAGCAGTTCCGCCGGGCTCGGGGAGCCACTCGTGCAGGCCAGAAGCTGGACTTGGTTGTCAGAGGCTATTTGAGACGCGCGCCATATGGGAGAATTTTATAGACAGTGGGAGCTTATCCCCACTGCCACCCCCGGCTATGACAACCTTTGGAACCGTTTGAATGCAGTAAGCAAAGATTCAGGAAGAGGGAAAACTCGGTTATGGATCAGTGGATATATAGTGTCTGAAAACCGGGGTATCCAATGGGAGTAATAGGCAAACATGCCAAATGCTCGTTGTTGAGTTTTAAGATCGACTGGTGGTGGTAATTCTCTTAGAGGGGCCAGGCGGTATTGGTCTGGTTTCATGATACTTTTGGACACCTCGTAACTGAGAATTTTGATAGATCTCACGGAAATTATACTCTTCGTATCATTGAACGTTAGTTCGTACGTTTCTGCATTTTTTTATAAAAAAGTTGCATAGGTTTCTGTCGTGATCGTTTTTATCTCGACCACAGATGATGACATTTTCGATGTATGCGAACGTGCCAGATAGTTTTTCTTTGATTATTAGTTAATCGATGATCCGCTGAAAACACGCGACTCCTTTCGTCTTACCAAATGGAATTCAACAGAATGGATAGAGTTTGCCGGTAGCTTCGAATGCGGTGAATGGTTTATCCTCGTCACGTAGGGGTATTTGGTGATATGCGCTCCGCAGATATAGAATACTGAAAATATTGGGAACAGCGACATTTTCAAATAGTTGGCCGATCTTCGGCAAAGGGTAAGCATCAGTGTGCGTGAACCTGTTAATTGTATGGCTATAATAAATAAATAACCGCTTTTTGTGACGTTCGCTGGTAGTAACTAAAACCTAAGCCCGCCAGGGTGAAGAAAATAGCTCAATTATACCTTCTTTCAACAATTGTTCAATCTGCGATCTGATGAATCGCTCATCGACAAAAGTGTAACGTCTGAATTTAGTGGCTATAGGCTTGCAGTCAGCAGATAAGTTTTTGAAGAGAGATGGGTGTGACTTTAGCTGCCATAAGTCCACATATAGAGAGCGAATGTTTGGGGCCTCCGAACTGGATCTCGACCTTTTCGTGCATTTTGAAATAGTCATGCCCAAACAGTACATCTGAACACAGATGAGGCATGACTGAAATTTGAATTGGGATAAACTGATTTGTTGTAGCGAATGGGTAGGTAACACGCCTTCGATTTGACTCGTATGTTCGGTATTAGAAAGAGTTATTTTGTTTATACACGGAACTAGTTCCCAAGAGTTCTTACGAACAACCGAGGAATTTATGTAGCTCTCAGAGCTCCCAGTATCTATGAGAGCCTGCAGTCAGATGCCTTTGACGTAAACAATAATGATTGCATTAGACAGGGATACAGGAGCAGCGGAACAGAACAAAGCGGAAACAACTGAACTTGTCGATGGACGGTTATTTCTCGTGTCAGATGACGACAAACAAACTCGTTGAAAATTACCTTTTTTCCACATCCTTTGCAAACAACTTCTCTGACAGGACATTTTGGTCTTGGATGCCTAGATAACCCACAAAAATAACATTTTGCAGTATGCGCGGCGGCAGTCACCTCTACGGGCGTATCTGGATGTATTTGTGTTTGGTTAAGGGGTATATCATTGTGCATGGCAGCCTGTTAGCATATGATTCAGATTGTTTGAGAGCTAGTTCGAGTGATCTTGCTGTATCGAATGCTTTCTGGAAGTTGAGTGTTGAATGTTCTAACAATCTCTGTCGGGTTGCAGTGGACTGAATACCGCTGATAAAGGCATCTCGGAGTGCATCATCTTTATACTGCTCCATACTGACAGCATTGAAATTACAATCCCTGGCAAGGTTTCGTAGTTTATGAGTGAAGAGGTCGAGTGATTGACCGTCTTCTTGCTTGCATGTCGCCAATAGATGTCGAACGAAAATTTCATTTTTCGGTTTAACATATAAGGCCTCCAAGGTGGAAATGGCTTCGGCGTATGTAGTACAATCCGCAAGTAAATCATATACATCAGAGGAAACGAAGTTGAATAATACTTCCAGCTTATCTGGTTTGAGCTCGTTCAGCTCATTGAGAAAATTAGAAAATGTATTAAACCAGTGTTTCCAACGTTTAGCGGCGTCCGAGGCGTTTGGGTCAGCATTGAATTTCTCAGGTCGCAGGAACCGTTCCATTTGCAAATAGTGAATTGAATAAGTTGTTCTGATTGATCGATCAAACAAACAAGTGAGAAGAATGATTTCCTGTAAACTAGGCTTTATTCAATTCACAATTGGAGTAGAGTGGCTGCTAAGAGAGAGAGTATGGTATATATTATAATGAGATTATAAAATGGTGATAAAGCATAAAACAGCAAAATTTAATCATAGCACTGGCTTTGAAATGATAGTCTATTTTTATGTTGGATGAGATTAACACATTGAAAATCAAGCTTCTCGAGTTCTCAAATTGTACGGGCGGATGCGTTATTAACGTTCCAAAATTTGAGGGTAGCACGGGAAGAACGGTTAGTTGGTGTCAAACATAACGGGTTATTTAGTTCAGGATTAGCTTTTCATGTTGTATGATACTGTCGATAATGCACTGAAAACACGCCACGCCGTTAGTGACACCAAATGTTATGCGACATAGCAGAAACAGACAACCGCCGGCGTCGTAATGACCAATCAGAAGCCGCGATCTGAATTTGATAATAGGCAGATAAAATGTCCAAAGTACTGAATACTTAAAGGTGTGAAATTTCTTCAATCATTTTGTCCAAACTTGGTAACGGGTACGCATCCAAATAATTGAACTGGTTGGTGGTTTGTGATTAGAGTTCTTCGTAACGAGTACTTGAGCCCTCCACGGGGATGTCGAAGGTTCAATTATACCTTCTTGTAACAAACGGTCGACTTCTGCGCATATGAATTTTTCATCATCCGTGTAATGTCCCCTTGATTACGTTGTAATGGGCTTGTAATCTGGAGATAAGTTAGCAAAGAGTTGTGGAGATTTCACATCTGCGACAGCCAGGCCGCAGAAAGCGAGACTATTACGATTTCGACCACATTGAATTTCAACTTTATCATGTAGGCCCAGGAAATCATGTCCAAGTAGAATATCTGTATAAAGATTAGGAAGTTCAAACAGTTTGAATTTATCATAGTAAATTGTACTGTTCTATATACGATCCGAATTAAGTTGAAAAGGAAGTCGGTTTTGATAGGAGTAAGCAACGCTTTACTATTCAACGAACGAGTGTACAATAGCTGAAGTGTACATAACACGAGTTTAGTCAAAGGCATACAGAAAGTACACAACAAACAAATCGACATCATGACAACCATGACACTGCGACTAGTGGTGGAGCAGCGACAACTGCAGAAATACAGCGCTCCAGAATCGACAAATACGAATATTAAGGATATCGAATCTCAAGAATACGCTTCGGGATCAGTCTATGCTGCCTGGCCTGCGTCAACAAAGACAATGCTTGAATAGAGCAACCCTGTACCGTATATAAAGAAAAAAAGGAAATTGAGTGAGAAATTGCTGCAGCATTTACTGTGACTCGTTTTGCATGACAATTTGATATGATGTCCACAATGGTGAACAGGAGGAGACGTGGACGAGGTTCCTGCATGCATGTTCAACTCTGGTAAGAACACATATTTGGAGAATGAAGTATGTTTTGGATTCAATAAACGATTCACGGCTGCTGCCCCTAATGTTACACTACCTGTTGTATTTCCCTTTCATATCTGCTAGGTCTGGGCAATCTGACAGTATCATAGCCCACTTGCAGTCTACGACTGTGCGGCACTGTGCCTGGATCAGGCTTGTGATTTTATGCATACGTTCATACCTAGTCAATATATTTAACGATCTTCGTGAGTTGTAGTTGTTAAAACACGTTCAAGGTTGTGTAAAATCAGTTATTCAGTTCAGTTCAGTTTGCACAGGACAGTATGTGGCTAACGAGCCAATCGAGCGTCCAAAATTTCTTTCAGCGGAAAGCTGCAGAGAAGCACCCACCACTGCCAAAACGCTTTATCTTTTTGTCTGTTTTTGAAATCTTCGACGATGACGACGCCAAGAGATTATCCGGATTGTATTTAGGGAGCGATAATATGCCTACGAAGTTTAAAATCGCGTATGGAATCGCAGATCCAGGAGAAGCATTGTAGGATTCCTCTCTGGCAAATGCTGTCCCGACCATATTTTTATTCTTTGAAAGTTTGAAATTTGATATTCTTATCGCAGCCAACAAAACTTGTCTAGGCCTTGGCAACCTGACAACATGCAGTCTCTGACTGTGCGGCACTTTGCCTGGATCAGGCTTGTGCTTTCATACATATATACAACAAAACCACCATTTTAGAATTTAGAGGAGTGTAAATATAAAGTCATTAATAACAAATATTGGTATATCTTTTTTGTATCCCACAAATTAGGATACTTTCGATCGTTTGACGTATTTCGGTAGTTGTACCAATAATTCTGCAGCTTACAAAGCTTTGACATGCATTTCTGAGTCGTTCCGCCACCTAAGATAGTTTGGCTTCAGAATGGTCTGCCTCTATCACTTAAAAGTAGTTACCCTTCCCCTGCCACTTTTAGCAGCGGAACATGTTGGAACATCCTCTATTCACACACTCACAGATCACCTTTTGAAACCACGGCCCTCTACTCACATCGGACCTCTGAATATCACAACCCTGAGGCAGATAGGCGAACAAGCTGCATTAGCTCTTACCTTAGATAGTTTAAATGTTGATGTTTGCTGTCTATCAAAAACGCGCTCATATGATTTGTGTATAATTATCGAAGCGCTAATTTTTGCGCTGATCCGATGATTATTTAACTGCAATGTCATGCCAGGCGCATGTTGGTATAGTGCTAAATTCACGTACCGAATTCTACCTAATTGATTGGATTCCTTACAAGAGCGGAATGTGAGTAGTTAGACTAGCCACAAATATTGGACCCAACTCAAAATCTGATAATCAGAGATGCTCGTTTATTGTACAGCCTACGCCCTGTCTAACACCAATTCTAACGACGAGAATACGATTATGTTTATGCTCTTTTGCGATGTGCAAAAACTCCGATATTGCTGTTTTAGTAGGAGATATGAATGCCAGACTGGGTCGCTTAAGTATATCTTAATCGCAATTATGTTGTATTTTTGTCTTGGAGGCCAACGCACAGATAATGGCGATCTCGATTATTAATTAGCAGTTTTTTCTTTCGTCTTTCATCAATGTGCCACATGGTGCTTACCGGATAGAAGCCAACCTTTAACCCAAATAAATCATGTTGCAAAAAGTGCTCGCTCGAGAGGTTGCATTGGGGACTGCCGCTCCTTTCGGAATACATGCGTAGAATTGCTCGCATTCGGTGGCAGCATCGTGTTACAAATATAGATGTCTGCAAGCGGGTGTTAGGACCAGGTGGCCACGGACTGAGAGAAATGCAGATGCTTGCTCGCTTGCGATGGTTGGGATGTGTTTTACGAATGCCTACTCACCGTTTACCGTACCACGCCTTATTCACAGAGCCTGGCAGAAGCTGGGAGAAAAGATCAGGTGGTCAGTCCATGACGTGGCGCGTTGGGATGAAAAAACTCACCGTAGCACTAGGCTTAGTTGGGCGTATTCGTTTGTCTGGGTGGAGTCCAAAAGCTCCACATAATAGTTGGTTGGAAACCAAAGTCAGTGGCGGCAGGGTATTTTATTATGTGTCATAATTTTTATCCAGTATTATTTTATATAAAAACACAAAAAAACAAAACAAAAATATCGCATGCAGTGAAATAACAAAAACAAACTGCTTCTTTGTGCATTTGCTTTTACGTATTCCGCTTGCCTGCTTTCCCTTTTCCACGCGCTTACTTATCTGCTTTTCCTGCTTCATATTGCTTGGCACTTTGTCTGGCTCCAGACTTGTGCTGCATGATGATGATGATCGAATCCATGAAGCGATTCAAGGCTGCTGGCTCCGATGTCATACCACCTGCTTTGTTCACGGAATTTAGCCAAATCCTAATCAATACATTAGGCGATCTCCTTCGTAAAATATGGTTGTCATAATTCATCCACCAGAATTGGGAAGAATCGGTTATTATACAGATGTTTAAAAAGGTGTGCGAAATTAATGCTCTAAGTCTCACTCCCATCATCACAAGATTAATAGCGTTTATCTGCCTTCGGAGATTAACATCGCATAGGGAATCTCAGATCCTAAAGCAGTAAGCTCACATTGGAGGCATTGTGTATAGCGTCGTCTGCAAGCTGGGGAGGAGCAGATACAGCTCTTGGCTGCTGAACGTAGATCACGCCGCCGGCATGCAACTGACGGCCTACAACCGAGTTCTGACTATCGTTGCAGGCGCTGCGGGATAGATTGTCTCTCCCAAATCGGACTGCTTAGTCATTCAAACAGCTGTAGAACATGAAAATTCATGCGATTGTGATGTACATCGACCGAAGGAGGCCAATAACAACAGCAGCAGTAAGCTGGTTTCCGTTCTGTCGGATTCTATCGACTACAATTTTACTCTTGAAAAGATCTTAGAACTGCGGTGCACTTATCGACAGCCGACAATAGCCATCTTTTTAGACTTCACAGGGAAATTGATTCAGTCGATCGAAATGTCGTGTTTAACATTTTGCTGGGCAATGGCGTTCCAAAAAATATGTTAACATATTGCGTGCGCTTTACGCTCATGTATCTGAATGCGTTAGGTTTTACAACCGCCTTTCGCCGAAATTCCCAACCGCCAGTGGCGTCCGAATATGATGTCTGATTTCTCCTTTTCTGTTGAATTTTGTAATTGATGCCATAATGGACTTATGCACCGAAGGAAGGAAGGAAATGTGCAGGCGATACTGAACAACCTAGTTAGTATTGTGTCCGCATTTTGAAATGCATCTTTAATCTCCAAGTGCTGTGTTCTACTGCAGGACTAACTAACAGCACTTTATTACTTGACAATCAGGCGCTTGAAGTTGTAGATCGTTTTATGTATCTCGGTAGTTGTATCAATAATTCTGCATCGTTCGATGACGAGGTCTCAGCACGCAATTCTAAATCAACCGTAGCATTCCGCACCCTATGTCACCTCTGGCTCCAGAAAGGACTGTCTCTGTTACTCGAAGGTAGACTCTACGAAGCGACAGTTCGGTCTGTATTACTCTACGGGTGCTAAACTTGGACCTTACGTGAAGAACACATTCAGCGTCTTTAAGTATTTGACAACCGATGTCTCCACAGAATTCTAGTATTTAGCTGTTGAAATCGCATACGATGCTCTTTGAATTAAGCTCTTCCATTATAATGTTGATGTAGAGAAGCAGATCAACCTGCATAGGTTACGCTGGTTCGGTCACATTTTACAGATGTCGGACCACCTACTTCGAAACGGATTCTTTTTGCGACGCCACATCCGGATTGTCGTAAATCTCGTGGTTAACAAACCGTCACGTGGCATAGGCAGCTAAAAACCCTTACTAGTAGCCTTTCCAAAGTCGGCGCAGCGCGTCTCCTAGGTTGGGGTCTCCGCGATCAGATATCACAATGGTTAATCACACTTCAGGATATGTCCCGAAACCGTGTTAAATGGAGGTGTTGCACTGAGCATATTCTTGGAATGTTTGCTGTACCATGTATGTTATCAAGTAAAGTGACGCGCAAAGCCTGTTATGATGCATGTCAGTGAAAGCCGCATGGAAGCTGTCGTACTGATGTAGTTCTACTCGTTCACGAAACTTGATTGAATGCATGTTTCATTCGAGGTGTTGGCACCTCATCCCAGTTTTTTGTGCTTACTCTTCTATAAAATCCATTGCTATTTACGTCCCACCCTTCCTCATCTTTTATAATTTTACTTTTTCATGGTGTAATGCTGTCTCTGATGATGATGGTGATGCATAGAGTTTCAGAAATCACTTTTCCTTCCCGGTTTCACTCGTATGTTCAATTTTATTCATTGCAAAACCTCCCATTTTCTGTATATGCTGTCTAGCGGTTTTTAACTACGGTGGTGGCGGAACCGAAACCAAGATTTCGAAAATCATTTGGCACCTTTATCAAAGTGACAAAACGATTTGAACGTTTGAGTTTGGACTTCAAACACCCTCACTTGGACATACAGTCCAGTACTGCAACCAGCTTGGGCAACCTGATAGGCCTGGGCAACCTGACAGTATGTTAGCCCACGTGCAGTCTCTGACTGTGCGGCACTTTGCCTGGATCAGGCTTTTGATTTCATACCATACCATACTGGAGACCACCAGCAGGCGCAAATTAGTATGTAATCGATCTCATTCACCGTTCTGCCATCAATTAAACACCATGTAACCGAATGTTTTGCAGGGTGTTGAAATTCGGTTTTGCACATACATTTCACATCAAACCGAGCACTATGGTTTCGTAGCTCTCATTTCGCGTACCATCTGCAAGCATTTTACATTCGACTATGATGAGGAGTTAGGTTTAAGCATGATTCTTTTTGGCATATGATTATCTGATACACAACTTTGCGAATTTTCGCTTGCTACCCTTTGGTAATATGCGAATTTATACGTTTAGCCTGACGATTTTCAGTATTTTAGACCGATTCTCATTCTTTATGTTTCCGATTTTAACACAGCTCACTGATTTGTTTATTTTTCAGAATTCACCAAAGCATTTACTTACCGCTTGACAATGGACGAGGGTGTAGATTATGCTAATATCTATAAATCACTTAGCACGGAATCTAAAAAGTTCGTCTTGTTCGTTTGTTTACCTTTCATTTCAGAAAAATTTTCAAAAAGGCCAGTAGATTGAACGCAACCGAAGACTTTGGTAAGGAAAATTGCATTCATTGCCGCAGCTTTCGCTTCCAAAACCCTCGCAACTCAAGGCTGTTCGGATTTAGCTGCTTTGTTTTTACGAGGAAAAGCTAAGTATGTCGATTCACATAGCTTCTAATCAAAAATTTGTTTCTGTGTCACCTTTTGCTCAAATAACCAATCTCCTGCTGCTTGGCGATTTATGTCATGT
>JACCGJ010001886.1:0-14255 GCA_013407085.1 Atriophallophorus winterbourni | reverse complement strand
CAACCTGACAGTATCTTAGCCCACGTGCAGTCCTCGACTGTGCGGCACTTTGCCTGCATCAGGCTTGTGTTTTTATACATTATTCGATAAAAGTAATGGATCATCTTATCAAAAGGGCGACGAAGAGTGTTGTTCATGATTGTCTTCACTACCAAAAATGGTTTTCGCTACCTGATCAACAGAAAATGGCTCCATTACCAGCGGATCGCCTGCTTATTGGAGATTCTCCCTTTCGGGTATCGATCATTTTGATCCACTCTTCGTCAGGCGTGGCACGGGTGTCGAGAAGCCAAACGGTTGCATGTTTACATGTTTCAGTACAATAGCGGTTCACATCGAAGTGGCAGCTACTCTGGATACGGATTCACTTCTGTATGCATTCAACAGATTTATTGCCAGGAGTGTCCGCCCGAAGGTTCTTTATAGCGATAACACGTCCAACTTCAAGGACGCTATGCATGAAGCCTGGAACATAGATCGAATAAAAACCTCATTATCAGATGGACATTGTGATAGGATCTTCAATCCACCTAAGGTTAGCCATTGAGTCTGGGCTTGGGAAATGATTATCCACTATGTAAAACGGATTTTGACTGCCATGTTGGAAGAACAAATTGTGTCGGACGAGTTACTTTAAATAACCTTGGCTGAAGTTGAAACAATCCTCATCGATCGCCCCCTAGTAAGACAAACAGATAATCCTGTCGACCAGTATACTCCAAACAAATTGCTGTTGCTGCGTGGCGATCAATCAAACGGTGTTTCTGATTTCATCAACACTACCAGGTTGAACCGACGGTGGCGAACTGCTCAACATCTTGCTGATACTTTCTGGAAGCAATGGATTCGTAAGTACCTGCCTACACTTCAATCCACTAGGCGTTGACATAGCACATGCCCAGATAACCGAACTCGTGATTTAGTGTTGCTGGTTGAATCAAATGTTCCTGGAGGCCAATGGCGAAAAGGGATTGTGGCGGAGATCGAGAAGGGGTTTGATCGTTTAGTGAGAACAGTTCACGTTCGACCAACCAATGGATCAATCAGAAGGGATATTAGGCATCTCTGCCCATTTGAAGTTGCCTCAATAGATTCGGATATTACAGCCGTGTAAAATTCAAAATCGTGAAAAGTGCAGCCCGTGTGGATTGTAGAATTTAATCTGTGAACAATCAAACTAAGTTCTATTCCAACGGTGGCATAAAAGCGCAACTTGTTTACCATTCTTCCACTGTTTCAAGCGCATGTGGATCCTGATCCTACTGTCCATATCTAATGAGTGCAAACACCAGGAAACCGGTCGCGGGGTGTGCGTGATGGAAATGTTTGCAAATGAGCTTCTAAGTTCTATTCCGTTTTCTGTATCTATTACTCACAAGTTGGACTAATAACCGAACGTGTTACTTTGAACATTGGTTCCGTCACCTTTTCCATTGATATCGTTTCCATTTTATAGAATCGTCAAGTAAAATATTGTATCCAATCACTGTTCTGACCTCTGACGCATAAGTTTAGTACACGTGATTGCTTGAACTTTTGAAATTTACACATCAGTAACACTGAGGTAAACTCTTTTATCACCGCTAGTGAGCCGCATTTTCTCTTTCTTACATCTGTTTATGCCAGGACAACCTGACAACATTTCAGTCAACTTACAGTCTATGAGAGTGAAGCCTGGCTTGTGATTTCATACATACACTGATTCTAAAATGGTTATTTACGCATGTCTGAAATGTACGACAATCACTGACAGACTACCCGTTGTTCATTATTGGGTACTCGTCCAGTTTACATAGTAATTTGTGGACGTTTCGTCCCCAAAATAGATGACATTATCAGCGTAACTTATTGTGAAGCAATGGAGCCTTGCTTTTCACATCCCTTATTCTCCTGTGTGTTCGTGTTGCTTGTCACGCGATCGTTTTGAGTGCTACTCCGCATGTAGCCTTTTCGCTAATTTACACAGCCTCACACTGATAACTTAGACCTCATTCATTGTCATGTGCGCATGCGCAGTTTAACAGTGATGTTGTACTGCATGGCAACATTTTCCTAGTCACCAGTAGCTTTATGTTAGAATATGCTGTCGCCCTGTTGCTTTTAGTCAATTTTTTCAACCATATGTAGTCCGAATCGGACTGTTTAGTCATTTTGAAATGCTTGGGGGCCGAGCACGAAACCGGCATTCGCTTTTGATAACCGAAAGAGGCCAACCGCGGTCCCTAACTAGGCGGTATATGATTTATGTATATCTAGTTTACTCAGGGCAACCTTACAGTGTCTGAGTCTACATACACTCAATGACTTTTCGACATTTTGTGAGTAGACAAGCTTGTAATTTAATCTATGGTCATTTACCTCGTTCACGAATAAAGTCATTTCCTTCTTCTTTTCATCCGCTTGATATTCACACATGCTCAACAGTTTGATGTTACCGTTAGACGACTGTGCATTTAGTGACTCCTCTTGTTCTACTCAAGTAGCTCAACTAAATGATTTCTGAGCTGTATTGCGTTTTCCCCCTGTTGGTGTAGATCGGTGTACGCGATATCCTTGATGCCATCTTCTTTCTTGCTTAGTTTAACGCGTAAATACCAGTGTTTGCAGAGAGTCTTCAAGTCTGTTTGATGTTTGGGCTAAAGTCGGGGCAGTTATTTATATTCACAGTATCAATCGCAATTAACTCACTGTTTTGGACAAAGATTATAATTTCTGACCTTGCGTAGGATTGTGTTTACTTAGATTAAAAAAATAATTATTTCCGACTACTCGTCAGTAGCAAATCTTTCGAAATGTCTTTGAAATTTATTATGCCAGCCTTACTCGAACTTGTCTTGGTAGTATCATCTTCACGGTATTGGTGACCATATTATCATCGGTTCAAACCATATCTGCGATTGCCATTTCCCTTATATCAAGACCTCGGCACCTGACTGTGTCGTACTTCGTCTGGTTCGAGACTTGTGATTTCATACATGGAGACTTCTGCGCATCTTCAAAGGGTGCGAAAATGTTCTCTCAATGTGTAAACTAGGTTCTGACAGACGCCAGGCTTCATAAGAACCGTTGCGAACCTTTGCACATTTTGAGATACACAAATACAGCTCAACAACCGCCGTCGCATTGAATATTCTGCATATTTAAAAGCAGTACTTATGTGCTGTGCGGCAAGCATCGTGTTAAATTGATTGACCAACGGTAGTGAGCTTCATTCTGAAACACGGTGGAGTCTGACTGCCAGTTTTATTTCTATTTTCTTTCTCATATATCTGTCTCTGCCTGGGCAACCTGACAGTATCTTAGCCCACGTACAATCTCTGACTGTGCGGCACTTTGTGTGGATCAGGCTTGTGCTTTCATATCATACCATATCGACCAAGGGACTGTAATATCACATTTTTTACGTGCAGATGCGAAGCATCTTCCAAGAACACCAAAGCGGAGGTCTCCAGTTTGTTTACCTCGGCACGCTATTTCATCAGAGCGGAAGATGAGCTTGATTCGATTAACGCTGTCAGTTTTGGACAAAATTTAGACTGCGCAACACAGTCTATCCTTAAAGCCACTACGGTTTGTTGTTGTTTTTCTTTTCCATTGATTGGATTCCGCAGTGCATCGAGGATACTGAATGTGATACGATGCGTGTAAATTTTTGCATCTACTTATCGGATGCTCTCATGGTAAGCATGATTAATGAATAATGTTCTAGAGACATCGACGGTTTGGCGAAGCGCTTGTGCACTTGAAGCGAGCACGTGATTACTTGTCTGACGATCCGTCACATCAGCTTTCGATTCTTCATAAAATGTTATCATGCCAACTTAACATGCGTAAGTGTTGTATGTTTTGAAGCTGTTCTCTTCCGTGTAGATGATTGGCCAGGTTCATTGTCGACCTGCACAAAGCTACACACCCTGTTGGATTCTAACAGTAAGAACATTTTGCGTGTATTGATTTTTAGGAGGGAAACATTTAATGAGTGATGATGATCGTGAAATCTGGTGTGCTGTGGAAATTTTACGAGTTTGCCTGCTGTTGCTGACGGTGGTAAGTGCACGCATCATTCCTGACCCTTCAGCCTTCGGGAAAGTTGTTAGGCATCACAGATCCTGGTGGTCTATTGGATACGTATTCTATCGAACACCTTTCCCCTCCTGTGAATATGAACGAAGAGTTGTTTCTCAGCTTGCAATCATTGGTGGTGAGTGTTCACGTTTGGTAAAAAGGGTTGGATTTGTGAGGTTGACGCTTACTATTTTAAACTAAATCTGCTTGGCTTGGTCACATTTTGCCTGCCGTGTTCATCTCGATGGGTGATCCTCGGTAGACTTTCCTTGTCCACATTCTCGAACCACTGGTATGGTATGAAGCACAAGTCTGATTCAGGCAAAGTGCCGCACAGTCACAGACTGCACGTGGGCTAAGACCTAGACCAGTGGTTCTTAACCTGGGTTCGGTGAGTCCTTTTCTGGGGTTCGACGGTTTGTATGAAAGCACAAGCCTGATCCAGGCAAAGTGCCGCACAGTCAGAAACTGCACGTGGGCTAAGATACTGTCAGGTTGCCCAGTCCTAGACAGATGTGAGGGGGAAATAAAATAGAAATGGTAGTGAGACTCCAGCTTGTTTCAGCACGCAGCTCACTACCGTTGGCCAATCAATTTAGCACGATGTTAGCCGCACAGCACAGAAATGCTATACGATTGCACATCCGTTCAACGGTTTACCATGGATTTTACCCATACACAGAAAACACGTTATTACTTTACGCGCAATGGGACTCACCGGTTTTTCACATGATTTGCACGTGACTTCTGGACAATTCTGCTTGTCGAGATTCGTCCTATCAGTTGGGCCGGCCGTGACCATTGTTGTGTTCGCCGGGTCCAGGCAATTGGCATTGAGGTCAAGTTGGTTACAAGTCGCTGTCACAGTTTGATCGATCGATTTTATTGTCTGTATGTATCTCATGATACGGTCAAACGTGTTAGTAGCCTGAAGTGGGTTGTTCGGCTGAGTGGTAGTCGTTTGGTCGGCAGGTCGATGTGGTTGATTCGGAACTCGTGATTTCGTCATTTTACAAATAATCCACTATAACTCGTTAATCACACAAGGTAAAATACAGAAAAAAAGTATCTCGACGCGATCTCTGCAATGATAGCAATAACCGTTGAATAGTGAGCGATGGGAAAACGTTTGCGCGTGTGAGCAAACTGTAATATTTACGCTGACGTGACGTCACGCTCTGCTTGACTAATATATTGGTTGCAGCTGATCACGCCACATCGCTTAGCCTTGATATCTGTACTGACTGCTGCAAGTAGCTCGAGTCAATCCTGCATTCCTGAAATTGTCGCTGTGAGGCAAGAACAATGGTCACATTGATTTGCGGTAAATATTCATTTCGTGTTTGTTTATGTGCGAAATTCATGTTATGTTGGTTTTTTTCTTCAACAGAGTGATTTTGTGCGCAAATGATGCATAAGACAGTTTGTGCACTTATACAGTATATAGTTATATACATATGTTTTGAATTGAAACAAAAAGCACATTTTATTTTTCCAACTACGAAGGTTATCATAGTCGGGGGTGGCAGTGGGGATAAGCTCCCATGATGGCATGGGTCTCCAAAGAGCCTTGACAACCAAAGTCCAGCTTTGGCCTGCACGAGGCTCTCCGAGCCCGGCGTCGTCGTCCGTCCGTCGTCGTCGCGTTACGGTACCGTTCCGGCGAGTACCGGCGTAACTGCTTCTCCAACAGGAAGGGGCGAGGGGGAGTGGGACTGGCGCCTGAAAACAGTTTGCTTCGGGCAGATGTAGATCGTTAGCCCGGGGGAAGGATTTCATCTAAGGGAAGGCCGAAAACCCTGCTTTTAAACCTCCGCCTGCCTGTGCGGGGAAAGGCTTCGGGAGAAAACCCTTGAGGAAAAACCTGGAACAGAGTCTGGTAGACCACCTCTTTCTGGCAACTCCCTGCTGCCTTGCAGGTCGCACTTGGTTGTGCAAAGGCTAGAGAAGCTGACTCGAACAAACGCCGAGTGGTGCTGGGGACGCCGCTTTGTACCCAAATTCCCAAGAATCTTCTTTGAAGCCGACTCATCCTCCAGGAGGAGATAGTCGCACAAAAGTAAAAAGTAAGTAAGTAACTACGAAGGGTTCGGTGAATGCATGTATGGAACTTGTAGGGTTCGGTACCACCAAAAAGGTTAAGAACCACTGACCTAGACAGATATGAGGGGGGAATAGAACTGGTAGTGAGACTCCAGCGTGTTTCAACATGCAGCTCACTCCCGTTGGCCAATCAATTTAGCACTAGATTTAACAAAGTATTTTGCTGCCTTTTTGCTTACCTAGTATCTATTCAATCCGAGTGAATTTGTAATATTTTATTCCCCCTGCTTTCAACCTCAAACGAATCCAATCTTATTCCGTCCATTGCCCACCCAAATTCTGCTCTGAGCTTAGGATGGTGATACCATTATAAGAAACGGATGCTTCATTACACATTTATTGATTTCGAATTGTTGGATTTTCAATTTTTTGTACGCCTCGTTATTGTGCTAGGTGACGTTGATCTCTTTCGAAGCGTTTCCAATCGTCTATTATTTGCTGCCTTACCGTTTGAATTCCTCGGTATTATCAACTTTCTCAAGGCCACACGGCCTGTGGTACTCTCTTCCTCTTGGTATCACTCCAATTGATGTTCCGTTTGGACATTGTTGATTTTCAACGTTTCTTCATGTGCATACAACCTAAAACCGCATAAGTGCTGCATTTTACATTGTCTTTGTGATCCTGGCGCATGAAAATGTTTCGCAAACTTATTTCCGGCCCTCGAGAAACGTTCAAAGCAAATGACCCTATAAATTATTTCTAACCTGTTTATATATAGAGATGGTATGGTATGGCATGAAAGCACAAGTCTGATCCAGGCAAAGTGCCGCACAGTCAGAGATTGCACGTGTGCTGAGATACTGTCAGGTTGCCCAGGTCTAGACGGATATGACAAAAGAAATAGAAATGGTAGAGAGACTCCAGCGTGTTTCAGCATGCAGCTCACTACCGGTGGCCAATCAATTTAGCACGATGTTAGCCGCACAGTACAGTAATACTGCACGATTTCACATCCGTGCATCCGAGAGATAGAGCTGACAGAGTATACTCCGAATCTCATTGTAGCTTTTGCAAGATAATATCAACCGTAAACTTATTCTCCTTAATGTCAGGAACAGCGTATGCCATTATACGCTGTTATTATTGACCGAACGAAGGAATCCGACTAGGTCAGCAAGGAGGATGTTTACAAAATGCTTTATCTTACAGACTGCCATCCATTACAGCTCAAACTAGTTATTTCTTCCCACTCTGGCACGAGTGGCTAAGTGATGTTAACGGTTGCATCTCAAAAGCTTTTGAAATTTGCCGAGGCGTCAAAAACGGGTGTTTGTTCCAGCTCCAACTCTGCTTCTGAAGCACGCTTTTAGGACAGGAATAGAAGGCATTTACCTATGCACGTGGTGTGATGTCATGCTATTCAACCTGAACCGCTTGAGAGTACAAAGCAAATGCCACGGATGTGCTAATCCGTGATCTGCTGTTTGCCGACGATGCAGCCATTATTGCTCACTTTCAAGAGTAGTTCCCCTAGCTAATGGACTGTTTTTCGTCGGCACGGAAACACTTTGCACTGGCAACCACTCCCTAGTTTGGTATTTTGACTGTTTTTACTCACTGTGATTTCTATTTCACTCAGGACGTTCTAATTAGCCGATTATCAATCTTTCGGATAGTTGTGCGTTGACTAGCTTTTCCCCGTTGATGTTAATTTTTCCTTCGTAAACCAATAGTATCCCTCCTGATAGCTAAACACACTTAATACTTCTCTCATTCGTTTCTCTATCCATATTTTCATTCGCTATGCAGGTAATTCCGTGTTCAAGTGTTTGGGAATTAAATATCTCCCATCCCACACTTGAATTCGTGATTTTGTCGTAACTTTCTTGTGCACCGTACTAGAATAAATCCTCTCGACAAAGCTGCAACTGCCCTCCTCGGTGCTCTTACAATCGTCACCATCAGGGACATCTTTGTACCGAAATTTAGGACAACCTAGAAGAATCACAGCTCACGTGTTCTATGTTAAATTGAGCTGCATGTTCGCATGACTCCCTGAGTGCCAGCCAATATAGACATCCTAATAGTGGAGGCTGCCTGCTGTTGTACCGAATTCATCCACTTGACTGTTGCTTTCTTTGTCTACTTTTTCACTTAACCCTCTTCCATTGGCTCCTGAATATCCTTTCTCGGTTTTATGCCGGCCTCTCCCTAGTTCGTCTATTGTGATTACTTCATTCTTTTACATTTGTTCTTAAACATCGTGCCTAGGCAACCTGACAGTATCTTAGTCCCCGTGCGGTCTGTGACTCTGCGGCACTTTGCCTAGATCAGGCTTGTGGTTTCCTACCAAACATCGTGGCCACCTCAGCTGTTCATACGCACGTGGTTAACTGGATTGTAAACATTTTACATTGGCTAGCTGCGGTGGCATTCGTTTACTCAATCCCATCGGATCGCTATTAGTAAAACCCATTTTAATGGCTATTCAACTTGATCGTAGCATTTGTTTTTGCTGCTACTATACATTGGTTTATTCCCCAGCATTCCTATCTACACAACGACGTGATTGAGGTGGAACGTGCTGTCACTTCGCTCCAGCTTTTCGTCACACCGGATTTCTGGCACTTGTTAAACCTGTTGTGCAATCCCTTTCTCGGCTGTAAATAACTCTGATCATTCTTTTTCCAATACAATAATTTTTCTTTGTCACGTCTTACTATCTTGTCAATTGTGATCATCGTTATCAAGACAGCGCCACATCGGTATTGAGTATCGAAGCTTGACTATCAGGCAACAGGTGGCATTAATTTTTTATTTTTGTAAGCTGCATCTGGTCATAAGGATATACAGCATACAAAGTGAACGGAGTATCCTACGCATCTGTCGCGTGTAAATACTTGGCGCGTTCAATTAGAGAGACAAGTGGCTTCCGACTTCAATTTGCATGTGTGATGACAAGCTTTTTTCTCTCAGGTGCTCAAGCTTGACCATACAGAAGGCAACAACGCCACAGTACACGGTTTTTAATCGTTTAACTGCTGCAAACAAACGAGAAATTTCATCGCGGGGATCGCAGCCCTAAAGATAGAATCAAGGCCTTCATCTTTATGCGGCGTATTGCGGTCCGGCTAAGGTTGAGTCTTGCGTAACTCGGGATGGTGCGTCGATAAAAGGACAATTTGATATTTGCAGTACGTGACAGAACCAGCTTCTCCGTATTAATAGTACTTACGAGAACCTCAAAACGTATGAAATCGTCGCACCGGTACTTCATTGACATAAACCAGAAAGAGGATCGGACTGAGGATTGAACCTTAGAGAACTCCGCTAGTTGCTGCGATTGGTTTTGATAATGCACCTGGGAAGTGCGATATGTTAGGTAGTCATTTAGCTAATTCAACAAATTTCCAGTGATACCAAGCCTTTTAGGCTTCTGCAGTAGTAGAGTATGGTCAAGACGATCAAGTGCTTTTGCAATGCCATACGGTCATTTACAGACCTGACACGTTTCCATGTTTTAATATAATCGACAAACAGTATCATGTTACATCTAATATCCTCTATTATATCGTTCATATACACCATAAACACAAGAGGTCTAAGCCTTACGGGACTCCACTTTCGACGCCTATGTTTCAGTGAGATAGACCGTTATCCAATTCAGCAACTTTTCCATTATTCCATAAGCTTTGAACATTTTTATTAAGATGTCATGGTTGACTGTATCGAAAGCTTTGGAAATATCAATGTAGCAAGCATGTACAGCTTAACTTTCTTCCAGTGCCTTGGTCTTATCCTCGAACGTTGTAAGAAGGTTAGATAAACAGAAACAATTTCTTCAGAAACCGTTTTGTGCTGTAGCTTACTTGAATTTGTTCTCCGAGCTTGTTGAATTTGCATCGGACGTTTTGTTGCCAGACTAGGCAACATCTTCCTAGTTGCCTAGTCTGAAAAAGAAACGTCCGATGCAAACTCAACAAGCTCGGAGAACAAATTCAAGTAAGCTACAACAACGACCCGAGCTACAAATATTCCAAACAATACTAACCGTTTTGTGCTGCTGTCAAAATATTTTGGTTTCCAAATGCTCTCTAATGCTCGCAGTCACAATGCGTTCCAATAATTTAGAGATCACCGGAGTAGCTTTACCGTGTCTGAAAAGCTACCACCTTTATAAAAAAAGAGTTATCAAATTTGCTCTCCATTGTGGTGGTATGTTTCCTTCATGTATGCTGAGATTGAATAAGCGCGTGAGAGGAGCAGTCGAAAGAACTAGACAAGTGCTAAGTTTGTCGTAGTTAATTTTGTCTGCGCCAAGAGAATTCTTTTCGTTCAGTATTAAAAGTTGCCGCCCAAATATGTTTTCATTGACAGTCATTTTAATTAATAATTCCAAATATGGCGAATTTGGTAAAAAAAATTATGTGGGATACCATGCTTATGATGGAAGGTAAGTGATTTAAACGTTGCTACAGCATTGGCGGTATCTTGGTCAGAGTGAGTCAATCCAATATTGGTTTGTACAGCGATTGCGCCTGGTTCGATTATTGACCGCTGACCCTTTAGCAGACGCTTATGCCGGAGTTTTTGCCCGAAATCCACGGAGCCTAATCAGGAACCAATCGTTCGACTTGACTGACCGACCTTGAGTTAAGTATTGATTACTCCGATGGTGGTAGCGCAGCACATACCAAAATTAAACGTAAAGAAATCTCCAAGACCAGACGAGATAACTCCGAAGCTGCTTAAAACCTCTCATGCGCAGCTATATGAACCTATAACTTGTATGTTTATTAATTTACTCCAAGCTGAGGTAGTGCCAAATGACTGGAAACTGGGTCAAATAATACCCATTTACAAAAGTGGTTGCCGTTCTGAATTTGAAAATTACAGGCCCGTGACCTTGCTGTCTTCGGTATCAAAGGTTTTTGAGCGAATAATAACCGCAGAAATCGTGCGACATCTGGAAACGAACAAACTTTTGACAGTTGCCCAACATGGATTTCGCAGAAATCGCTCTTGTCAAACAAATTTGCTGACAAGCTCAGACGATTAGACGAGGATTGTAGATGCGGGGGGCTGTATTCATGCATGCTACCTGGACATTTCTAAAGCGTTCGACAGAGTTGATCACAATTTACTCTTGAACAAGCTAAAGAAACACGGTGTTGTTGGAAGACTATACGAATTGCTAAGGGATTACCTCAGCAACAGACACATCCGAGTTCGTGTGGACGGCCTATTATCGAAGAACATCGATGTCACTAGCGGAGTTCCACAAGGCTCAGTGCTTGGACCAATACTGTTTCTAGTCTATATGAACGATATACCACTACCAAATGATAGTAATATGGTTTTGTTTGCTGACGATATAAAAGTATGGAGGCAAATCAGAAATGCTGACGATTGTATTTTGCTGCAAAACGATTTGAGTGCTTTGTTCAACTGGTCATCCGAAAATAAACTGTCATTGAATATGCAAAAGTCGAAGATGATTCAGATCGGTCAAAGTGATTAAAAGTTGTAATGGTCTAAAAAGCATTTAGCTTAACAATAACCATAGGATGGAGTTATGAGCTATATACAATAAAAAGAAGAAGAACAGGGAAACTCATGTAGCGTAAATCGTATCAATATTTGGGTTTTCTCTCAAGTATTTGTCCAAATTAGCTCTAAAAATATCCAAGTTGGCTGAGTGTGTAGCAATGGCGGGGAGAGTGCTCCATGTGAAGCTTACACGTACAGCATACGAATATCTTCTACAGTTCAGTCTTGAATTGTGAATAAGCACTGTAAGTTCATGTTTCCGACTGGCACGGGGTGGCGAGCGTGTGAATAGTTTGGACAAGGGATGGTTAGGGACGTGCATAATGTTGTACATCAGTATGAGGTCACCTCTTAGTCAACGACAGCGAAAGTCTAAAAGGTTGAGACTCCTCAAACGTTCTTCATATGGTTTAGCAGCTAGTCCGGGTACAAGCTTTGTGGTTCGGTGGTAAATACGCTGCAGAAGATTGATGTCTTTCTGAATCCAGGGTGACCAAGCCTGAACAGCGTACTCCATCGCTGGTCTAGATAGGTGTTCATGATACGGGGTACTGACTGATTCGAGAATCTGCCGAAAATTCGTTTCAATAACGCCAATACTTGTGACGCCTTTTTGTATACCGCTTTGCACTGCAGTGAAGTCTTCAGACTTGAACTGGTCCAAATACCCAAATCCTTCTCTTCAGTTGTCCAGACGAGTTGGTGGGACCCAAAAGTGTAGTTGTAGTTCACGGTCTTTCCAATGTTTAACACCTTGCACGTTTGGAAGTTGAAGGGTAGTTTGTTTCTCAGAGACCAGTCGTGCAATGTGTTTAGATCCTTCTGCAAAATTTCACAGTAGTCATTTTTACGTATGCTTCTCCAAAGCTTGATATCGTCTGCAAATAACATAATCTTGCATTTAACTCGCTCGGGAATGTCATTTGCGTAGATCAAAAACAAAATCGGTCCGAGGACCGAACCCTGGGGCACTCCGCTCGTAATTTTAAATGATTTCGATAAGGCGCCGTCAACTCTGACTTGGGCACTCCTGTCGCGTAAATAGTTTTCTAGCCAAGCAAGAAGTTTTCCTGTTATCCCGTGCAATTCAAGTTTCTGGATTAACATACTATGATTGACGCGGTCGAAAGCCTTTGACATGTCTAAAAAGCATGCGTGGATGGAGTGACCACTGTCCACACATTCAGTCCAGTCGTTTAAGGTGAGCAAGAGATATGATAGACATCAGTGGTATTTCCTGAAACCGTGCAGTTCAGTCGCAAGCATTCTATTGGTTTCGATGTGATTGGTGATCTTTTCCGCTACTAAACTCTCTAACACTTTAGAAATTACTGGCAACAACGTAACTGGTCTATAGTTCGCAGCGTCTGATCGATTCCAGCCCTTGTAGATTGGTGTGATGATACCAGATTTTTATTCCGTGGTAACGATATAATTTTCGAGAGAAATTTGGAATAACGTGCTGAGTGGACCACACATTGAGGATGCACATTTTTCGAGGATAAAAGGAGTGATTCGATCTGCTCCTGGTGACATTGCTGTATTCAAACGAAGAAGTCTGAGCATGACACACTCATTGTTTATTAAGATTTCGTTTAGTGTTTCATCGAAAAAGCAGATCGAATGCGGCGTAAGATGCATTGATTCCTTGGGACTAAAACTTTTCAGTAGTAACCTGCAAGAACTTTGGCAGCTTCGTACGCAGTCGTAGTTAAACCATGAGGTGTGCTCAGTGTTGAGATTCCTGGCTTAATTTTTGATGTGGTGGTAACAATCTGGTACAGGACTTTGGGGTTCCGCTCCATTATGGTCAGTAGTCTTGCCTGGTGAGACTGCTTGTCCTCGGTGATAAGAGAGGTGACCTTGTTCCTCAACAGACGATATGATTCCTAAT
This sequence comes from Atriophallophorus winterbourni, assembly GCA_013407085.1. Taxonomy (NCBI): domain Eukaryota; kingdom Metazoa; phylum Platyhelminthes; class Trematoda; order Plagiorchiida; family Microphallidae; genus Atriophallophorus; species Atriophallophorus winterbourni. Next base: position 700 of record JACCGJ010001886.1, on the reverse strand, counting down.
TATATGGCATCGGATTCTGCACATAGTTTCTCGTGACTTCGGCTTTTGCTATCGATACAAGCTCAGTGACTTAAACCTGGAGTACACCGAAGAAGAAAAGGACCTCTGTGTCTGGATTTGCGGTAGTTTGAAAAATGGTCTACAATGCGAAACCGTTTACAAAAGCGCGCCTTGGCTGCTTGGCATGTTACGGCGGATATTTGGACGTTTACCCCGGGGTGTTTTCCTCTCATGATGAATTCGTATATACACCCAGTTCTAAATTATGCGGCACAAGCCTGGACACCATGGCTCCAATAAGACATCTTACTTCAGGATCGCATATGCCGGAGAGCTTCTAAGCTTGTTATTGTACTCCAAAATATGCCATTCGCCGGGCGACTCAGACTACTGGAGATGAGGACACTTGCACAAAGAAGAATGCGAGGTGATTTCATCTTCGCTTACAAAATACTCACTACTGTTTCCCAACCCCTGGATATATTATTCCACCTTCGAACTTCCAGCAACAGCCGTGGCCATGGTTGCAATTTTGAAATACCACATTCCAAACGGAACGGCCGCAGGTAATTTTATTCGGTACGTGTGTGCTTCGCTTGGAATTCCCAACCTTCCGATTCGGTAAGCTCAAACAGTTCATCTATATTCAAATCAAAACTTGACGATTATATGAGAGCTAATCCGAATTTTGCCCCAAACT